>JACEGR010002960.1:0-115387 GCA_014170235.1 Listronotus bonariensis
TTGTATCCTTAAATTTTTCACTAGTGTATAAAACTTTTAAAAACCTTTGCAATGTATTATATCCTTATATTTTCCTTAATAACGGCAGTATAACTATTTTATAAGCCTCTTTCTCGATTATTAGGTCGTAGATCTACTAAACGATCTCTACACCTGCTTCTGATGCCACCATAAATGCCTATAACGTATATAAAGTGGAAACGATTGGAGACGCTTATATGGTGGTTGGCGCGGCTGCCAGTGAGAATTCGAGCACCACGCAGAACAGGTAACCATCATATTTTATGCAACACTGCAAATGCTTGATTTAAGTGCATGGAAACTTAAGGATGTGGAAAAATGTGGAGCTTAATTTCCAGGTGTGGATAGGCCAATAAAATATTTAAATTCAAATCCAAAATATTCTGAACACAACGAGAATGAATATAACTTGCAACTTGTCAAACTTGCATGTTTTTTTTTATTTTTTTCTGGAAAAAACTGCTGACAGCCAAGCTGATAGTGATTTTTCCACTTAAAATTTGTATTTGACATACCAACTCAAGGATAAAGCGATTGGTCAAAAGTAGTAGAAAGGAAATAATCAAGCAGAAGCTTATGTATCCCAAGTCCTATTGACTTATCAGATTAAACTACCCAAAATACTTTAGCTGGAAGATTTTTCTCTGAAAAATATTTAAATAAACAATAATTTATCAAAATTAAAAACACGAGACTGTGAAGCGGTCGAGAGTTTTTTTAAAATTATTATATATGAAACCATTTGCCAAGAAATTCTTGCAAAAAATATTTGGGTAGTTTAATCGATTTAAATTTGTAGGTCAAGTGGTATACGGCTAGATTATTTCCTAGAAAACTTACATTTAAGCCAAAAACACAAAATTTTACTGATAATAATGTTTGACATTTTCTTTTCAATTTTGACAACTAGTTTGAATGACAGAAATTTATTCGCGGTTAAACAGCACATGTGGTTTAATCACATTATCTAAACAAAATTTATCCGAAAAATGGTGGTTTCTAATTTGTCTATTTTTTATTGAGAAAAATCATCACTGGAAATAACCAATGTCAGTTGATTTCCACCAAGCGTGGCAGCAGGCAGTTCTGTCAGCAGAAAACAAAAGGTAGCTATAACATTTTGCCAGTGTAAAACACTTTAGTGAAATAGTCGCTGAAATATCATCATGTCGGTTTCTCTTAAAGCAGGAGCAGGTAGGAGCTTTGTTAGTAGAAAATAGAAGGTAGCTATGACACTTTTTCAGTGTAAAAACATTTTAGTAAAGATGTCACTTGTAATACCACTAGTGCTAAGAAAAATTTCCCGGAATAATTTAAGCACGTGTGATATTCGGTAAGAAAATTTTACACCAAGTTTGTGTTAAATAATATTCTTTTAAATTAATATTTGTAACTTTGACACCGAGCTTTAAAACTTTACTACAAAATAAATATTTTCCATTTACACACAATTGTAGTTGCAAACATAATGTAATTTTAGAGCTTACCCGACTGTTTATTCATTTAACACATATTATATATACCTTTTATTACTTGCAGTTGGTAAAAATAGTTTATTTTAATTTTTTTAGACCCAGTACCTTGTAAATAAATTATTTATAATACTTCACACTTTTCTTTAGCAATAAATTATTTAAAGATTATTCATATAAATACAAATAGTTATCCTAGCTAAGCAACACTTATACTAAAGTATAAAATGTGTATAATAATTTTTTATTCTTTCTCACAGAATTCTCTACATTTTTAAATATAAATATAAATAAGAAAGCATAGATGCTTCTTGAGAAAAATCACAAATATTTATAGTACCAAATGGAGTGGGAGTTTATTCTGAATCTGTTCCTTCGTTGGTATCTTAGGGCTAGGGTACTGCTCTGGAAATTGGTTTCATATAATGATATTTGCACATTACGGCTGTTGGTATTTCACACAAGTTTTATGTGTTATCGTTGTTCAGGGACAAATATTGCATCTGGTCTCGAGCTCCACTTGGACCTCCGCAACTCGATATGCTTACATATTGCTCGAAACCGCCATACTGGTTAGGCGCGTGGGGGTCAAATTCGACCCCCACGCGCAAAAAACTGTCATTGATTTTTGAATTAGATGGTGTTGTTTTTTGTGTTTTTTTGTTTATGTAGCATATAGCATACATATACCTAACGAGGTTTTTAGGGAAGGCACTTTTGGATCTTTTTTCTAATTGTAAAAATCCCAAAGTTATTACAAAAATGACAACGCTGGAGGTCAATTTGACCCCGCGCGCCTACTTACACACGGGTTAAGGGAAGACAGAAACAAAAATAAAGGAATAGTTTCCCCAATGGTCAATTGCATTTCTCCCATATTATATTGAAACCAAGGTTATTACTTTTATTTTAATAACTTGATTAAAATCTTTGGTTTTTAAGGCTATTTTTAAGAGGGTGTTCAGAAAGTTTTGAGATGCTTCGTAACTAAACGGTGCAGGAAGTAACATTGATGTTTTTGTTTGTACATGTCATGACATGTCGTAGTCCTACATAGTTATTAGTAAACTATCAGTTTTGCGCCAGTTCGTGTCCAGCGATTTTAGCGCAATGGCGTCGTGGACGACTATCGAGTGCCGTGCAATTTTGAAATACAACTTTTCACGTGGGTTATCTCAAGAACAGTGTTTAGAAGAAATGAAGCCTATACTTGGTGATGACTGTCCATCTCGTGCGACCATATACAGATGGTGCAAACAATTTCAGCGGTGCTCGTTTTTCGCTTGAAGACGCCTTGCGCCCAAGTCGATCATGTGAAGTAGTTACCCCAGAAAACAAATCAGCCGTCCCAAAAGCTATAGAAACAAACCGACGAATTACCTATAGACAATTAGAAGAGACATTGGAACATTAGTTTAGCAACATTAGACACGATCACATATGAGCACTTGGGTTTTAGAAAAATTTGTACTCTTTGGGTTCAACACAAGTTAACTCCCGAGCAGCAGACACAAAGAGTGAATTGGTGTAAAAAAGTGATGTCCAAATTCCAGGAGGGTAAATCTAAAGACATAGTGTCGATCGTCACGGGAGATGAAACTTATCTTTATTATTACGACGTCCAAACTAAACAACAGAATAAGATATGGGGTTTTCGAAGGTGAAGAAACTTCGACCGAAGTTCGCAAATCAAGATCTGTAAAAAAATAATGATAGTTGTTTTCTTTGGTTCAAGAGGAATAATTGAACGTGTTGTGCTCCGAGAACAGAAGACCGTAAATGCTCTCTGGTACACTACAGTATGCCTTTCAAAACTTATAGAAAAGTTAAGAGTGATTCGCCCAAACTCGCAACTCGCTAGCTGGTACCTTCATCATGACAATGCCCCACCTCATCGAGCTGAACTTACCAGTCAATTTTTGACAGATGCAGGCTTGAGACTTTTGGAACATCCGCCTTATAGCCCCGACTTGGCGCCGTGTGACTTTGGGTTGTTTCCTTTTGTCAAGAGCCAACTGAAAGGACAAAAGTTTAAAACTGAAGACGCTACTGGAGGCCTGGGATAAAATATGCGCTGAAATTTCAAATGAAAAGTGGAAAGCTATTTTCAGTGACTGGTTTGTTAGAATGGAAAAGTGTATTCAATGTGGTGGAAATTATTTTGAAAAAATCAAATAAATGTACGTATATCTCAAAACTTTTCGAACACCCTTAGGTACACCAAGTAAATTTTATTGTTTTACGAATTCAGTAGTTTTCTATTACTTCTGGTTATTCCGAAAACGACCTTGAATTTCTTAATTGAAATGAGACACCTGGTATATATTACCTGATTTAAATATAAAATAATTTAGATTACAATGACATTGCATTTATAATCATGGCACTTTAAAATAAAATTAAAAATTGAAAGAAATGTGGTTGGATGTAAAAAAGTAACGAGATTTAGTGTGTCACTGTATTCAAAATGTCATTTACTATTGATATAATAAAAATATACCGGGTACCTAATTTGAAATAAAAAGTTTAGGGTCACTAAGCTAGTAATAGAATATACTGAGGTCGTAAAACAATGCACATTTAGGTGGTGTAACTTCGTACCAAATTTTATTTTGATATTTTTAATAATAAAAATGTTATTTTGGTACGCCACCGGTTCAAACCCCTGTATTTTCTTGGAAACTTCTAAACCGATTCTTAAAAGACTAAAGACCGCTAAAAGATAATTAAAACCCTTTCAGGTAAGGTATTACTTGACCCAGTTTCCAACTTCCCATTAAAACTTTTTGATGAATGTGATGGTGAGGCGAGGGATTACCCTAGAATGACGCTAAACAAATAAACTTTAACACCAAAATGTGTTCTTGTAGAAATAAAATTATTGTATTTCAGGATTATTGTAAAAATAAGAAAATTATATGGTGGGTCTTGTTTTGATTGCAATTCACTGAACAGGTATGGAAACGACCTGGCTGATCATAGGAAATTACACAGTATGTAAAAGTAGTGGCAATATTCGATGTGGGGTGTACTCGAGTCGTGTCGCCATCCGACGAAAAATGAAAGTGGTGCGCCGGCAGCCCTTAATCTTGTGTGGCGCCAATCGGTACGCTCGTTGCAGAGGTGAATTATAGGAGAGTACAAAGTAGATTATTTGAGAGAATTAAATATATGCATTCCCTATGGTCGGACGTTCTGTTTCCATACCGGTATAATATGTATGTTGGTAAAGAAATTGTATTTAAAATATTTTTTAATAATTTAAATTAAAAAAAAAAAGTTTTTTGAAGCAAATATTAGTATCTTTCTTGTAAAATGAAAAACCTTTTATGATATGCGTATTTTTATTTTTTATAATTTCTTTATTTATAAACATTTTTAATTAAAAATTCCTAGTAATAGCAAAGGAAAGCAAAATAGTAATATAATAAATAAGCCAAGGTCATTATTCCGACATGTGCCGCAATCTGCGTAATAGGCATGTCAATATTGATAGTCATAGATCAGATTTATTACTCCAGCATATAACAGTTTAATAAGGATAATGGAAAAGAAACATTTTTAGGGTCAACATCTTTTAGATGACTTCGAAATACGTATAAAATTGTTAATAGGATAAAGGGAATAATCTTTATTGGTTTGACCAAAAATAATTAAAAGTATATATTGTTGTGTAGATGTTATTTAATTTTCATTTAATGAAGTTTAGAGAAATATAAAGTAACATATAGGGTGTCCAAACTTTATTTATACACACAAATAACTTGCCTCTGTACAAAATACAAAACAAAAACTTTGTGCAAAAAATGATTGTTTTGAAGCACTAATTTAATTAACAGTATTGGTAAGTATACAAGATGTCTTAAAGACAGAGTTTTCAGTAAGTTTTTTTTTTTTAATAATACGCCTTTTATATTTTGCCAAATTCGGACTTTTTAATTCATTTTTTGTTAAAAGTATTTAATCCACATTACTTTAATTAAGTATTAGAAGAAGAAGTATATAGGAGTAATTATATCTAGAAAAATCAGATGGCCTATCGATCTAAACGTTTTTTTCGGGATTTATTCTGTTATCTTTAATGTTTTGAAACACCTTTTTGGATATCCTTTTTAAAAATGTTTTAGTAAATTATTAATGGCGTGGCAACATTGCAACGTTTGTTGTTGTTGTCAAAATAAAATAACGTACTATATAAAAAATGGTATGCCGCATTTGACTCTGTAAAGCAAAATAGAGGTTACAAATTAATAAAACTTTACAGCCATTACTCTTTTGGGACACGCATGCACTTTTGGAAACCCGATAACTTTTATATAAAACTTTTGCCATTTTTTATTATACAATAGACATATTAAACATTATCGGACAATTGGGCCACCCTGTATATTTAGCGCATAAAAAGAGTTACAAACAAATATTTTGCATTTTTCTTTCCAGGATTATTTTTACAAGCGTATTTAAAACCCTTAAACACACCAACCGACATTCCAAACACGCGCGGGCATATTTAAAATTTATTTAGCCATCGTTTTATAGGGCCATTCTTAGTTAAGACGTAATCGCTTTACTAATAAAATGCGGCATGACAAAAAAGTATGAATTTTGATCAAACTATATTATATGTGCTAGATGGCCAGTCAATTTTTAATTGTTTTTATCGTTTAAGAAAAAGCCATACCATTATAAAAAAAATCATACAGCAAAGATAAATGCTTATATTCACTCAATATAAAATTCTCATAAATTTATAAGATACCATACATGCGTTTTCCCATGCTTTTTATTTTTATTATTATTATTTACCTCAAATTACAGAAATTGTTTAATATAATCCAGACCCTCCCCGGGCCTCTTCAAAAACAAGGAAATAATTTAAAAGAAATGACCGATTATTTTGTAGATATTAAGAATTAAAATTAAATTAATTGTATAAGTTTATTAAAATAAATATTTGTAGATTCGTTAAGGATTTTTGCAAATTATACGCCAGGGGAGATACTTTTGATCGGAAAATAGATAATATCCTAAAAAATATTTATTGTTAGAAAATAAAAAAGTATGGCTGTAATCTATATCCAATTATTGTTAATATGGAGTTTTAAATAAATATTAAAAATTTAATCAAAAAATACAACTGATCAGAGGAGAGAGACTATTTCAGGTAACTACATCCATAAAATACCAATGACGGGATCAAAATGGCAGACAAAAAGTGAAAAAAATCATGTTTTTAACGTTAATTATTAGTTTTGGAATAAATGGATAGCAATTAAGATTGATATCGCAGCAACCACGATCGTAAACATTTTTTTTGGTTTCAAGAATACCACGGAATAAGCCGTATAATTCTGGGGGACAAAATGTATCGTGAATATAGTCTATTAAAAAAGAATAATAATTTAGTTTAGTTACAAAATTACAATTATTATTCCTAATGCCCATTAGATTTAACCGTAAATTTAATTTAAAGACAAGGACAGGCCAGTAAAGAGAGGTTTTGCATGTTTAAGGTGCAACTGTAATTAAAATAAGTGATATAGTTTAGTGAAATTGACTGCCTATTAAGTCGAGCACATATATTAAGATATAATAATTTAATTATTATCAAAGTGTCAAAAGAAGTATAAATATTTAACATGAAAACTGTTTTTACGTTTTAACCCAGCATGAACCAGTTGTTAAACAAAGAACAACATTATTAAAACAGGTATCGTCGTTTTGCAATTTTTATAATTAGTAAGCAAAGTCGTTTAAAGTAATCTCTTGCCTTATACGAAAATCGTTATACCAAAAGTTTCAAATGCAGTGATCTGCGTATAAAGTACCATTTATAAAGAAAAAAAATTGTACTTACAACTAGAGGTACGCTGAGATAGAAAACCGCAGAAAAAAATATGTTAATATGCTAAACTAACTAATATTTAATTTAAGGTACGTTAGAAAGTAAAACATATACAACGTGTCCAAGATAAGGAGGGCCAGTATGGGCATCGTGGAAATGGTAAGAGATGCGAGGTCAATTAATTTGGAACAAAGTTAAGGTTTTATGTGCCCAATAATATGCTGTTTAAAAAGTTTTAAAATTCCGAATATTTCCGGAGATATCCAGAAAAAACCGAAAAACACTTTCTTTTATTTTTTTCCTGGTCTCATTTATTATCCAATTTTAAAATAAATAACTCTTTTTGCCTTGTCACTTTCTATCCAATGGTAAAGTTAAATTTAAAATACGACGTTTCGTTTTTGTAGGACCATCATCAACTTTTTTTTAATATTTAAACTATTAAAAGCCGATTTTAATACAAATTCAATAATGTATCACACATTAGGATATAATTTTAATGCGGACCTGTATTTTTGGAAATTTGAAAAAATAATTAAATTTATTAAATTACTTTAATAAACCAAGTATAACTTAACAAAAATCTCTTAACTTTTTTTTTTTTAAATATGGTCCTAATATTTTAATATCAAAATTTTAAAGCCAATTATATTTCAAATTCACATTATGGTTAACTGTAATACGGACTTGTATTTTACAGAATTCGGTAAAGATATCAAACACTACATTTTAAACTAATACCTTAGTCCAGTAAAATAATTAAAAACTTAAAAATGCACAAATAATAAATGATCAAATGATTTACTTATACAATAATAATTTTTATACGGAACTTGTTTTAGCTTGTTCCTAGTCAGGTAAATTTAACAATAGGCAGAAGATATTTGATAATTTTTAGTTATAATTTATATAAAATATCAAAGGAGTCTTTGAAACAAATAATTAAGTTGATGGTAAATATTTTGTTTTACTTAACATAGACGATATAATGCTAAGATCCTTAATCTGCGCAAATGCAAAACAATTTAGAAAGCTTTTGCATGACTATTATTCATCATACCGTCAATGTTAAGTAAAAAAATTATCTACTATCAATTAATTTATTTGTTTCTAATTAAGGCTTTTTTAACATTTTAGATAAATTTTAACTAAAAATTTACAAAGAAGTTTGGCTTGTTAGATTTACCTTAATAAAAAAACTAAAAGAAGTTCCTCAAAAAATTGTTATTGTATAAGTAAATCATTTGATCATTTATAATTTGTGCATTTTTAGGTAATTAGGTTTTTTTTACCAAACTAAGGTATTAGTTTAAAATGAAGTGTTTAATATTTTTAACGAATTCTGTAAAATACAGCTCCTATTACGGTTAAACCATAATGTGAATTCGAAATTAAATTGACTTTGACATTCCGATATTAAAATATCAGGACCGTATTTAAAAAATTTAAGTTAGTAGTGCCAAGAGGATTTTGTTATATGCTTGGTTTATTAAAGTAATTTATTAATTTAAAATGCAAAGTTAATTATTTTTTCAAATTTCTAAAAATACAGGCCCGTATTAAGAATAAATCCTAATGTATGATAATTGAATTTGTATGAAAATTAGCTTTTAAATTCTAATATTAGAATATCAGGACCGTATTTAAAAAAATAAGTTAATGATGATTCTACGAAAACGAAACGTGGCATATTAAATAAATCTCTACCATTGGATAGACCAGAAAAAGTGACAATGCAAAAGTTGTATTTATTTTAAAATCCGATTATAAATAAGACCAGGAAAAATAAAACAAATTTCCAATATTCCGGGTTTTTGGATATCTTCGGAAATACTCGGAATTTTTAAATTTTAACTTTAACCGACTTCATATCTCTTCCCATTTCCAAGATGCCCATACTAGCCCTCTTTATCTTGGACACGTTGTATTATAAAAAAATTTAGTAAATAAGTTTTTATATTTCGAAAGCTAGGAAAAATTTAAAAAAATTATTTAAAAAACAATTGTATTTTTTTGCCCAATCTAAAAAAACAATAAAATAGGCACAAAACTCAAAAGCTCTAGTTTATTTTAAAATATCATTTAATGTTTTGCTAAAGATGCCACTAAAATTAATAATTCAGGTTGATTCTAAATTAATAATAATATCGTCAAATAACAAATTAACGATTCATGTATTTAAGAAATCGTTTCTTAATGTTTGGAAGCGTGTTTTTTAACAGTCTGTATAATATTTATTTTCTTGTGTTACAGATAGCCACAATGGCACTAGACCTTCTTCACGAAAGTGGCAAATTTTGCATTAGACATTTACCAGGCACACCTCTAAGATTAAGAATAGGGCTTCATACAGGTCCCTGTTGCGCGGGGGTGGTTGGTCTTACAATGCCCAGGTATTGTCTTTTTGGCGACACTGTAAATACCGCATCGAGAATGGAGTCTACAGGTAAGATATCAGATAGTTTAAATAAAACTAAACTTTCTTTGGAGAGACTTTTGCGCCGGTAAAATACAATTTTTAAATGTTTAGTTAAGCCAGGAATTTATAGTGTAAAAAATCTATATTTTTTTTTACTGTAACCAAACAACCGTTAAGAAAATAAAAATACTATTTTTGGCAGACAGTTTTTGGTTTTATGATTACAAGCCATAATTTTAACATTAATTGCCTAAAAATAAACTCACATACGATTTAGTCTTCTTTTCATTTATAATAATAAGCTTAATTATCATAAAAAATATTTAGATATCTTTGTAGCAAAACAATAAAATTATACAGTGTGGACGTAAATATTCCCCCTTTCCCTGCTTACTTTTATACCCTTTTTTTCTATGAAATTTGGGTATGACTAATGGGAGGATATAAACTACTTTTAAACGTAAAATGATAGTTGCAACAATTAGGATGGCAGATGGGCGCCATCTTAGAAAAAAAATTAAGTGGAAAAGGGGTCTTGTGGCACATCATTTTAAAGCTCCTGACAAGTAATTTACAACACTAGAATATAAAGTCGATACCTTTACCTACTACAAAATGGCAGTACTTTAAAAATTACCTAAATGATTTGGATGGCCATAATTCCAAAACTAATAGAGTTAGATGTACTTAATGTGGTATTTTCTTAAAGCTGTTTAAAATATCTTTTTAATGTTGATACTGATAATAATATGCAGGGTAGGACAAAAAGTGAATATATATTTTTAAATACACCCTGTATATTATATCACCATTAAAAAGAACTTTAAAAGAGCTTTAAGAAAATATAACATTAAGTATATCTAACTTTATTAGTTTCGGAAATATGGCCTTACAAATCAGGTATTTAGGTAATTTATAAAGTACCGCTATTTTGTAGTGGGTGAAAATATTTACTTTATATTCAAGGGTTGTGAAGTTCTCGTGGAGCTTTGAATTGTGTCACAAGACACCTCTCTCGATTTAATTTTTTTCTAAGATGGCGCTCATCCGCCATCTTAATTGTTGCAACTATTATTATATACTCCCGTTAGTCATACCCAAATTTTATAAGGGAAAAATTAACGGACAAAGTTTAGCCGGTGGGGCGGGGGACTATTTATATCAACACTGTATATACACATATACAACATAGACAGATACACACACATATACATGGTGTTTTTAAATACATGCTTATATTAAAGAAGGTGCTTTTGGACTCACCTAAAGAAAAAAACCTTATCTGAACATTTAAAAAACAAACTGAAATATTTTCGCACCTACTTAGTACCAATTTTTATTATTAGTTATTGTTTGTCTTAATAATTAATTTTCCAAGTTCATGTGTGTGGTTTAAGAATCGCCCCATATATTTTTAATAAAAATATGTTTAAATTTTAGGTATTTTTATTTAAAAAAGAGGATTTAAAAATGGTTTTAGCTTATAGAATATACAGGGTCTTATTTAATTAATAGCTTAAAATAAAGAATATGATTCCCTAGCCCATTCTAGGAAGAAAAGTTTATATTAACGTATATCCTTAATATCTTAACTTTTGAGCTACAGGATGTTAAAGTTTAAGAAAAAAACGTATTTTTATTTTAACTTTGTTGATATGTTTTTATGAAATTTGGCACGCACTTACTCAGCGCCAATAGGCATTTTTAATGTAAGAGATTTTTAATTGTTTCTACCAGTGGTATCCGCACAGGATGTATAGGTACTGAAGATTTTATAATCCGGTTTCGTGTAAAAAAAATAAAAACCGTTTTTGATCCATGATTGGTATAGCGAAATTATTTTAAACTAGTAGGCTAGTGCCCTATTTTTAGTTTTTATGCGAAAAGGTGCATCGAAAGAAAAAAAAGACAAGGGATCAAATTTGTTTTCAAAATAAAGGAGGATTAAAGAAGTTGTTTTTGGAAAAAGATATGGCGTACCATATTTTTTTTTTTTAATCTTTAGTGTTTATCCTATACGGACGCCACTGAAAGAAATATTAAAAAATCTTCTACATTTGAAAAATCTATTGGTGCTTAGTAGGTGCGTGTCAAATTTCATTAAAATATCTTGAACCGTTTCCGAGTTATGATAAAAATACGATTTTGTTCTTAAAACTTTACCACCCTATAGCTTAAAAGTTAAAACCATAGAGAATTATTGCACAGTAAAATAAGGTCAGGCACTAATAATACCGGCCTTATTTTGACATCTGAGCTTACGCAGATGCATGGTGGGATAAGGTATCCCTTAATAAGGATAGTGCCTGGCTTTATTTATGTCGGTTTTGGGTGGAGCCTTATTTTGGTCTTATTTTAACTTCGGAACTGTTGGTATAACCGAACGCCTGCCGACTACAAAATCTAAAAGTATTTGGAATTAAAAATACTTAAAACCTTGCTTTTTTAAATGAATTTCTGTGATTGTGTAAAACAAAACCCTACAACACAAAACAATAAAGAAAAACTACTAAAAATTGTTCCCCCTTTTTTAGGTTAATGGTATTGTCAACCTGATTTCCAATAACTCTAAATTATGGGTACAAGCATTATTTAAATATGGCCGGTATTAATAATACCCGAGCTTAATAGGGCAATTTGCAATAATTCTCTTATGTTACAGAGGTTTTATAGGTTTATCCCGCAGCAGAAACCAGATATTTAGGAGCACCCCGTTAAATATAAACGCTGTTTTCCTTTTCATTTTAAATTTAGGACAAATTAATTTATTATATTATACAGGGTGTTTCAGAGCTATGGGTTAAAGCTTTAAGGTGTGATTCTTTATGTTATTTTAGGAAAAAGAGTTCCTATTAACATATCTCCGGAGTTGCTTCCTTACTGAGATACAGGGCGTTAGAACTTAAGAAATAACTAGTTTTTTTAATATTTTTAATATGCTTAGGCCAATTTGGATAAAAGATGGTACATTTATTTAAAGTAATAAGAATATTAAAAACATTTAGAAAAAAACTAATTTTTTTCTTAAATTCTAACGCCTTATATCTCAGTAAGGAAACAACTTCGAACATATGTTTATAGAAACTAGGAATAAAATGACATAAGAAATCACGCCATGAAGTTGACCTCATACTTCTGAAACACCCTGTATATTTGGTTTGGTATATGGTTTATATCTTTAATTTATATCCTTTATAAATTTTAAATTTCTAAATTATTTTTAGGAGCAGCTTGGAGGATACACATGTCGGAAGCAACAAAATCTCGTCTTGAAAAAGCAGGAGGTTATCATATAGATTATCGTGGACCCACAGAAATCAAAGGAAAGGGTACTATGGATACTTACTGGCTGCTTGGCAAAGATGGTTTTCACAAAGAACTTCCGGTTCCTCCTTCTATCGAGTAAGTTTATGAAAATATTATATTGAAGATTCAAAGTGAAAGATATAAAAATTAACGCCGCCGTTGTTGTTGGGCTCCCCCAAATATACAAAATGGTCATAGGGTTGGGTTGCAAAGCTTAAATAATAAAAAGAAAAAAATTATCAGTGGGGAAACTGGCTTGAATATGTCAAAAAATACTGTTAATGTTGTAAAAATCCTTCGGGTTTTATCGGATTATACAGGGTGTCTGGAAAGATAAGGTCAAAAATGATAGGGGTGATAGAGTGTGCCTTCCTTAGGGAGTTATTGACCTTTAAAGTTAGAATAGAAAAAATGATTTGATTTTTAACTTTTGAACGGTTGCCACAATAAAAATAATATTTGGGCATTTAAATAAACTCATACCAATATTTTTTCCATAGGAAATTAATGCGCAGTAAGTCATAATTATGCGGGTGAGACAATTTTTTCGTTTATTGTATGCATTTTTTGCAGAGGTGAAAAATTTGACATTTTCCTTTGACCATTTCATTCTTTTATCATTTTTGTACAAAAGAGTACACCTTATTTAAATTAATTTCTTGGACTGATTTTCATAAAATCGCATTTTAAATCCAGACATACCAGCATTTTGTATGTAGTATAAAATTCAGTTTTTCAGAAAATTATTAAAATGTGGTGAAAATAATAAAAAATGGTGTTTGTGAGCCTTTTAAACTTTATAATACAAATAAAGACTATTTTTTTTTATAATTTTACAATTTTTTAATAATTTTATCAAAAAAATGAATTTTTTATTACGTGCAGAATGTTGGTATGTCCGGATATAAACGCGATTTTATAAAATACGGTTCAAGATATCGATTTAAATAAGGTTTACTTTCTTTATAAGATAATGATAAAGGAATCAAACGGTTATTAAACCAAAATAACAAGTTTTTCACCTCTGTAAAAATGAATACAATAAACGAAACAAATTCTTTTCACCCTGTATTATTATGACTTACTGCGCAATAATTTCCCTATGGAAAAAAGCATTGATATTAGTTAATTTAAATGCCCAACTATCATTTTTACTGGGGCAACCGTTTAAAAGTTATAAATAAAATACATTTTTTGATTCTAACTTTGAAGGTTAATAACTCCCTAAGAAAGCGCGATAGATTTTTTTTTATATGAAGTACTAACATTATTTTGGCTCACTCTATCACCTTTATCATTTTTTACCTCACCTTTCTGGAAACCCTGTATATTTTCGTTATCCTTGAATTATTTTCGTCAAAATAAAAAAATAGCTTTACTTGAGAATGTTTAAACTACCTTTTTCACAACTTTGTAGCTCTCCGCTTTTTTTTACGTTACTCCCAAATTGTTAATTAGTGGAATATACACTGTCTTTTAGCATGAAATTAACTAACCCTATCTTAATCTCACGCTCTTAAATGTCTAAATGTTTTTTAGCGTGTAATTAATTACCCAATCCTAATCTCACGCTCTTAAAAATGCCTAATGTATATATTTTTGTTTCATCAGATTTGTACCGAGTGCAAGGTATCCTCTGGTATATTAATTGGGTTTTCCTACCATTATTTTGTTAAAATTTCCTGGGCTAGATATAAACGTTATTTAATTAAATTTTTGTTACTGAACTTCGGACTTTCATTGTCTCTATTTTTTAATTATTCACACATTTCGGGCAGTCCTATCTGTGTAAATAGGTAGTACAGGAAATGAAGCATTTCACCTGACAATTTTTTGGTCCTGCACGGATCGACTTGATTAACAAAAGATAAGAAATAGCCCAACGTACAAAACCTATATCGAACCGAAGGGCGCCAAAACCCTTGGGGTGGACATTTTTTATTACATTTTAACAACAAAAATCGATTGGAAAAGTAATTCTAAGCAAAAAATGTTTTTTATGTTTTTCATAAAACTTATACTTTATAAGTTATTTGCGATTAAAAGTAATATTTTTTCGACAAAAAAACGATTAATGGGGTTTTCCGAATAACTCGAAACCTATGCAATTTAATAAAAAAAGAAACTGTAGAAAGCAAAATTGTAGGTTTTAAAAAGATGAACAAAATTGTTTTATTTTATTTTTTACGACTTATACGACCAAAAATACGGTGTGTTAATATAATATTAAATAGATTTAAAATAAAATAACGGGAAAATGCTGCATATTTTAAATAAAATCCATAGAATCTTTTTGAAATACCAAATGAGACCTTTCTTTTTTAAAAAATAAGAAGTTTCTAGCATAAAAATTGAGTGAGTTATGATAAAAATAAGATCCGTATTTATTTATTTCTAAGAAAAATTAAATAGGACCAGCCCCTAATTACCCCCTAATTAAAATTGACGTTTACCAGTTTGCAGTTCTCTTTATACAGTAATATATCCTACATTCAAGAAGTGTGTAGCGTAAAGTAGCCCTTAGAATGCCCTACAAAAAACTGAAAAAAACTTTCATCATTAAAAATAAAGGAGATACGTTAGAAAAACCAATAAATTTTTCTTCGAAAAATTCTAATGAGCCACTTCAGAGCATAAAAATCTGAATAATATTTTTGAAGTTGGACATTTTAAATTGCTAAAACTTCTTAGACGAATTAAAAATACATAAATAAAGAGAATTGTAAAAGATTAAGAGTCAACTTTAATTAGGGGGATAGTTAAGGTGGTTGTCTTATTTATTTTTGCATGAAAAAAATTAGTAACTGACCTTATTTTTATCATAACTTGCTTAATGTTTCAGCTAATTATTCTTTTTTTAAAGAAAAGTCTGAATATCTACTTTAAAAATGTTTTATAAATGTTTCTTAAAAAATGCAGAATTTTCCCGTTATTTGACTTTGAATGTATTAAATTTTGGATTTGACAGAAAAAAGCTAACAATTAACACTCCGTATCTCAGTTTGTATTGAGTCGTAGAAAAATTATAACAAAATAATTTTGTTTCTCTTTTTAAAACCTACAATTTTGCTTTGTACAGTTTTTTGATTAAATGCATACTTTTCGAGTTATTAGCGAAAAACCCTTCGATTTTTGCATCAAAAAATTGTTACTTTTAATTTCAAAGAACTTGAAAAATATTTATGTTGTAAAAACAATGTACAGAACATTTTTGCTTAGAATCACTTTTTCAATCGATGTTTGTTGTTAAAATGTAATAAAAAACTTCACCCTCTAGGGACGGTGGCATCTACCCCCAGGGTTTTGGCGCCCTTTGGTTCGATAAAGGTTTTGATCCTTGGGCTATTCCCTACCTTCTGTTAAAATTTCAAGTCAATCCATGCAGGACTAAAGAATTGCCAGGATTTTCATTTTTTACAGCTTGATTTCCTGTACTAAAATTGATGTTTTGTTGTTTAGTTTACTCTCCACTTTCCTAAAAACATACAGAGATAGGACTGTCCGAAACGTTGTGTGAATAATTAAAAATAAAGGCAAAGGAAGTCCGAAATTCTTTAAGTATTACTACTAAATCCTTGTCCACCACATTCATATACATTCTTGGTATTGTTATCGAAGACCTGGTAATAGGTTTATTGAAAACAAAAATTTGAATGTACAGGGTTTTCATTTATATTTTGCCGCTTACTTATACCAACAACTAAAAAAATCCTTCTGTATAAAAAAGTATTTTAAAGACAAATTGTTAAAATAAAAAATATAATAGCTTTTTATTCGCTTTAAAATTATTTTGTTTTGTTTCTTGTTTTTTTATTGTTTATTAATAACGTGTCTTATCTTGTCATACTAATATTTTATGTTATTTACTTTTATTGGTATTGTGCTAATTATTATTTTCATTCTGATTAAGCTTATGCTAAAGTTTACGTCATTTGTATGATTCTAAAAGCAAGTAAATTAAATTTAAATTTAGTATTAACTAGCAAATCTGCCATCGAATTTTTAGTCATATATTATATTAAAAGATATTATGAATGTAATCGATTAAACTACCTAACATATTTTTGAAAGATTTTTTTTGGCAAATAGTTGAATGTACATTAATTTAATAAAAACGAACGTTATAATTTTAAAATTAAAAACGCTATAGCGCAAAGCTGTCAGGGTTTTTTTAATTATTGTCCATGAAACTATTTACTTTATCTTGCAAAAAGTATTTGGGTGGATTAATCGATTTAAATTTATAGGTCGGGTGGTAAACGGCTTGATTATTTCCGGAAAAACTTACATTAAAGCCAGCAACACAAAATTTTACTGATAATGAAGTTTAATATTTTTATTAATTTCGACTACCAGTTTGAATGACAGAAATTTATCTACTGTTAAACAGTACATGTGATTTAATCACTGATCTAAACAAAATTTATTTAAAAATTAGTAGTGTGTAATTGGACTTAGGCGGCCTGCTTCTTTAATAACACAGTATATTATTTTATTGTATAATAAGATTAAATGGCGCGCTTTAAATCTAAACGCTTAATTATATTGCACAATAATACAAACTGTGCAATGTTTTCGTGTTCAGTCAGACGATAGTTTGATTTGATAGTATTGCGCAATACTAACCCTATACGATGCAGTGGAAAAATATGTGCAATAAAAATTAAACTCGTTCAAACTTTCGTTAAATTATTACGCAATATTTAATATTATCCCTAAACGATAAATTATATTGCACAATACGTAATATTGTGCAATATAATTTATCGTCTTGAGGCCACCTTAGGCTCCACTTTCACTATTTAGGCGACACTATTACAGCTTATCTTATTTTTTTGTTGTTTGGGGCACTTGTAGCCCGGGGGCCCCCTTTTTTTAATACGGCAGTAGATACGCCCCAGAGTTTATTAAACATTTAATGCGATGTTCCAAAAATCACTGATTATATTTTAAATTAGTAATAAATAGTTTAAATTAAAAATACTAATTTATGTAACAAGTGCATAAAGTGGGGCAATCCCATGAGTAAAAAAATTACACTCTATGCATGTGTTACACACTATATTTTTTTCAAACGTATAAAAATTTCCCAAAATACCATTTTATTTATGTTTTATTTATCTAAACTAATTAATTTTAATTTTTGCAGCACAGCCATTATATTGCAACAAAAAATCATAGCCTCCTTATTTTCAAAAGACAATTATCCTCTTCATAACTACGCTTTTATAATTTAATTTTAGAAAATTGTATGTACTAACTTTGTGTAGAAATAGTACTAAAGCAGTATAAATTCCTTTTCAATTTCTTAGTCATCTAAATTCAAAAATACTTTTAATTTTTAATAATTTCTATTACATTTATTTGTCAACTGTCAAATTTTAAAACTAGTGACACATGAACTAAAAGAAATAATGACGAAATCAAAGGTAACTTGACCGTTTGGTTCAATTGATGTCGCGTTGACTGTTGCATTGCATACATTAATATTTAAGTTTATTGTAGTAGGCACTGAAACAACACACCAATTTAAAGTGTGAAAAAAAAGCTTCGAAGTGGTATAAAAGTTATTTTTGGTCGTGGAAAAATTAATATTTAATATTATTATTATTAAATTCTTTATTTAGCAAATATTTTGGCTAATCAGTAATAAGGATCGTAATAAAGAACATTATGGTACTGGCCGTGATAACACGGCGTGTGCCATAATACTTGTTTATGATCCGAATTTCATACAATATTTTATATTCCGACGATTTTGTTTTTTTTTGTCAAATTTTTAGTTTTTGTCACTAAACTATTCAATTGTAAATGTAGCTTAATTTATAGGACTGAATACTATAATGATTTTGTATAGTATTCTTTACTATAATGAATTCATTATAGTATTTAGTCCTATAAAGTGCCATTTTGACATTGAACTTAAAACTCAAAAGAATTTCATGATTACACGTTGGAATATAAAATAAATTTATTTAATTGTATACCCAATACAATTTTTGGTTTAATACTGTGTTTAATTAAACTAAACTGGTTTTGGATTCAAAAACAATTATGTCCATTATCTCTTAATGTGTAAACAGAGAACAATAATATCATAGTTTATTTTAAAGGGCTTTAATGGTGATTGAGATATTCAATATTTGTACAATGTTGATAATGTAAAAAGCTAGGAGTACATAACGTCCTATTAAATTAAAGTAGTTTTTATGTAGTCAAGAAAACTTAAATAAAAATAAAAAAATTAATATTATATTTTTATCTATACTAATATATAAAGGGAAAGTTTATAACTTTGTTTGTGGGTTTGTTTGTTGCCGCTAATCTTTGGAAGTACTAAACTTCTCAAAAAATTATTTTACAATCAGAAAGCTACACTATTCAGGAGTATTATGGACTATATTTTACTATGATTAAACAAAAAGTTCCGATATTATCCTGGATAAACTATAACTAAAATTCGATATTGACGTTACTATTCTCAACGGATTTTAATGCTGTGTTCTTTAAAAAGATATAATGATCTAAGTGGAAAGTTTCCGGGTGATGCATTGCCGGGCGGGACCTAGGAAATCCCATGTAATTTTTAATGGGGTCAATTATTGGCTCCCCTAATTATTATAGAGAAAATTCTATTGAAGTTTATTGAAGAGCATGCAAATCTACGTCCATGGTAAAAACTTTAGTTGTTTCGGTTAACCGTTTGCTAGTTAGATGCTAATATATTATTAAAAATTGTTACATTATTATCGCCTTATATTTATGAAAAAACAATAAAAATACCAGTTAGCGTGACATAACGTTGTCATTTTGAAATTTAGTGCTTTTCGACAGAGACAGAGACAGAGAAACAAAAACTGCTTTAAACCCCATGTGTTTATTTTTTGTATAATAAAAATAATAAAAAATATGAATTGATAATAACACATGCATAGAGTGTAATTTTTTTACTCATGGGATTGCCCCACTTTATGCACTTGTTACATAAATTAGTATTTTTAATTTAAACTATTTATTACTAATTTAAAATATAATCAGTGATTTTTGGAACATCGCATTAAATGTTTAATAAACTCTGGGGCGTATCTACTGCCGTATTAAAAAAAGGGGGCCCCCGGGCTACAAGTGCCCCAAACAACAAAAAAATAAGATAAGCTGTAATAGTGTCGCCTAAATAGTGAAAGTGGAGCCTAAGGTGGCCTCAAGACGATAAATTATATTGCACAATATTACGTATTGTGCAATATAATTTATCGTTTAGGGATAATATTAAATATTGCGTAATAATTTAACGAAAGTTTGAACGAGTTTAATTTTTATTGCACATATTTTTCCACTGCATCGTATAGGGTTAGTATTGCGCAATACTATCAAATCAAACTATCGTCTGACTGAACACGAAAACATTGCACAGTTTGTATTATTGTGCAATATAATTAAGCGTTTAGATTTAAAGCGCGCCATTTAATCTTATTATACAATAAAATAATATACTGTGTTATTAAAGAAGCAGGCCGCCTAAGTCCAATTACACACTACTAATTTTTAAATAAATTTTGTTTAGATCAGTGATTAAATCACATGTACTGTTTAACAGTAGATAAATTTCTGTCATTCAAACTGGTAGTCGAAATTAATAAAAATATTAAACTTCATTATCAGTAAAATTTTGTGTTGCTGGCTTTAATGTAAGTTTTTCCGGAAATAATCAAGCCGTTTACCACCCGACCTATAAATTTAAATCGATTAATCCACCCAAATACTTTTTGCAAGATAAAGTAAATAGTTTCATGGACAATAATTAAAAAAACCCTGACAGCTTTGCGCTATAGCGTTTTTAATTTTAAAATTATAACGTTCGTTTTTATTAAATTAATGTACATTCAACTATTTGCCAAAAAAAATCTTTCAAAAAATATGTTAGGTAGTTTAATCGATTACATTCATAATATCTTTTAATATAATATATGACTAAAAAATTCGATGGCAGATTTGCTAGTTAATACTAAATTTAAATTTAATTTACTTGCTTTTAGAATCATACAAATGACGTAAACTTTAGCATAAGCTTAATCAGAATGAAAATAATAATTAGCACAATACCAATAAAAGTAAATAACATAAAATATTAGTATGACAAGATAAGACACGTTATTAATAAACAATAAAAAACAAGAAACAAAACAAAATAATTTTAAAGCGAATAAAAAGCTATTATATTTTTATTTTAACAATTTGTCTTTAAAATACTTTTTATACAGAAGGATTTTTTTAGTTGTTGGTATAAGTAAGCGGCAAAATATAAATGAAAACCCTGTACATTCAAATTTTTGTTTTCAATAAACCTATTACCAGGTCTTCGATAACAATACCAAGAATGTATATGAATGTGGTGGACAAGGATTTAGTAGTAATACTTAAAGAATTTCGGACTTCCTTTGCCTTTATTTTTAATTATTCACACAACGTTTCGGACAGTCCTATCTCTGTATGTTTTTAGGAAAGTGGAGAGTAAACTAAACAACAAAACATCAATTTTAGTACAGGAAATCAAGCTGTAAAAAAATGAAAATCCTGGCAATTCTTTAGTCCTGCATGGATTGACTTGAAATTTTAACAGAAGGTAGGGAATAGCCCAAGGATCAAAACCTTTATCGAACCAAAGGGCGCCAAAACCCTGGGGGTAGATGCCATCGTCCCTAGAGGGGTAAAGTTTTTTATTACATTTTAACAACAAACATCGATTGAAAAAGTGATTCTAAGCAAAAATGTTCTGTACAGGGTGTCCCATTTTGGTTGTCCCTTATGGGAAACTTGGAAACCATAAGAGATATTAAAAATCTGATACCCCATCCTCGAGCTCTTTTTTGGAGAAAACATTTATGGTAAAAACAGATCATCGCTATCGCGAAGCGTTTCAGAGATACAGGGTGATTCTCGATTTTTCACTTTTGAAAAGGCCCTGTAGCTTTGTTGTTATTACAGATACGAGAAAACTAATTGCACATTATAAAGACACTTTTTTCCGTAGAATCCAGTGGCGTAGTCAAAAAATTTTTTGAGCTGTCATTTTTGACAGATGACCCAAACATGTTGTTTTTTATTAGGGACACCCTATAAATGATTAGGTAATTAAATTGCTTGTTTTTTTCTGATTAAAATAATATATCATAGTAGGTGGTTTAATAAATTTTTTACGTCAAATATTGGAAAAATTATTATTTTAACGACGCATTTTTTTATTTTAAAATTTAAAAATTTCCTACCACTTTATTTATAAATATATAAGTATGAAATTTTGGTAAATAATATATATGATGTAAAAGATTATTAATACGCATAATAAAATGATACACGGTGTCTCAAAAATTAAAATATTTTTTTTTATTTTAAAATTTAAAAATTTCCTACAATTTTATTTATGAAAATAAAGGGATGAAATTTTGGTATTTGATAAATGTGATGGTGAGAAATATTATTATACATAAAAAATGATACAGGATGTCTCAAAAATTAAAATGATTTTTTTATTTTTAACTTTAAAAATTTCCTACAATTTTATTTATGAATATATAAGGATGAAATTATGGTGGATAATATATATGATAAGGAAGAATATTATTATATATATATATATATATATATATAAATGATACAGTGTGTCCCAAAAAATTAAAAATAATTATTTTTATGTTTAAATTTAAAAATTCATAGCGTCCTTATTTATGAATTTGAAGCAAAAAAATTTGGTACTGTATTAGTATGATAATGTTGTATAAAAAAATAAAAATCAAAGGTTATACAGGGTGTGTCAAAAATTTTTGGTTTTTTTTTTGATTTTATTTAATTTTTTTTTTTTTTTTTGTTTTTTTGCTCTATTGGTAAAGTTAACATGGAGAATTCATAAAAATAAAAAAATAAAAAAATCAAAAATTTAAAAAACTTGATAAATTTTTAAGTTTAATTAATATAACTTGTTTATTATTGTTGTTGTAAACTAATTTTTTGTTTTTTTTTCTACGGAAATGTCTCCTGAGCTAAGGGATGACAGATTCCTTTTAAAACAAAAATATAAAACAATTTAAAAACAGATAGAAGCCGCAATGCGTCTTTAAAATCATAATTTTTCCAATATTTGACGTAAAAATGTATTAAACCACCTACTATGATATATTATTTTAACCAGAAAAAACAAGCAATTTAATTACCTAATCATTTATAGGGTGTCCCTAATAAAAAAAAAACATGTTTGGGTCATATGTCAAAAATGACAGCTCAAAAAATTTGTTTGGCTACGCCACTGGATTCTACGGAAAAAAGTGTCTGTATAATGTGCAATTAGTTTTCTCGTATCTGTAATAACAACAAAGCTACAGGACCTTTTCAAAAAGTGAAAAAATCGAGAATCACCCTGTATCTCTGAAACGCTTCGCGATAGCGATGATCTGTTTTTACCATAAATGTTTTCTCCAAAAAGAGCTCGGGGATGGGGTATCGGATTTTTAATATCTCTTATGGTTTCCAAGTTTCCCATAAGGGACATCCAAAATGGGACACCCTGTACATTGTTTTTACAACATAAATATTTTTCAAGTTCTTTGAAATTAAAAGTAACAATTTTTTTATGCAAAATCGAGGGTTTTTCGCTAATAACTCGAATAGTAAGCATTTCATCAAAAAAACTGTACAAAGCAAAATTGTAGGTTTTAAAAGAAAAACAAAATTATTCTGTTATAATTTTTCTACGACTCAATACAAACAGAGATACGAAGTGTTAATTGTTAGCTTTTTTTTGTCAAATCCAAAATTTAATACATTCAAAGTCAAATAACGGGAAAATTCAGCATTTTTTAAGAAACATTTATAAAACATTTTTTAAAGTAGATATTCAGACTTTTCTTTAAAAAAAGAATTTTTAGATGAAACATTAAGCAAGTTATGATAAAAATAATGTCAGTTACTAATTTTTTTATGAAAAAATAAATAAAACAACCCCTTAACTATCCCCCTAATTAAAGTTGACTCTTAATCTTTTACAATTCTCTTTATTTATGTATTTTTAATTCGTCTAAGAAGTTTTAGCAATTTAAAATGTCCAACTTCAAAAATATTATTCAGATTTTTATGCTCTGAAGTGGCTCTATTAGAATTTTTCGAAGAAAAATTTATTGGTTTTTCTAACGTATCTCCTTTATTTTTAATGATGAAAGTTTTTTTTCAGTTTTTTGTAGGGCATTCTAAGGGCTACTTTACGCTACACACTTCTTGAATGTAGGATATATTACTGTATAAAGAGAACTGCAAACTGGTAAACGTCAATTTTAATTAGGGGGTAATTAGGGGCTGGTCCTATTTAATTTTTCTTAGAAATAAATAAATACGGATCTTATTTTTATCATAACTCACTCAATTTTTATGCTAGAAACTTCTTATTTTTTAAAAAGAAAGGTCTCATTTGGTATTTCAAAAAGATTCTATGGATTTTATTTAAAATATGCAGCATTTTCCCGTTATTTTATTTTAAATCTATTTAATATTATATTAACACACCGTATTTTTGGTCGTATAAGTCGTAAAAAAATAAAATAAAACAATTTTGTTCATCTTTTTAAAACCTACAATTTTGCTTTCTACAGTTTCTTTTTTTATTAAATTGCATAGGTTTCGAGTTATTCGGAAAACCCCATTAATCGTTTTTTGTCGAAAAAATATTACTTTTAATCGCAAATAACTTATAAAGTATAAGTTTTATGAAAAAACATAAAAAACATTTTTTGCTTAGAATTACTTTTCCAATCGATTTTTGTTGTTAAAATGTAATAAAAAATGTCCACCCCAAGGGTTTTGGCGCCCTTCGGTTCGATATAGGTTTTGTACGTTGGGCTATTTCTTATCTTTTGTTAATCAAGTCGATCCGTGCAGGACCAAAAAATTGTCAGGTGAAATGCTTCATTTCCTGTACTACCTATTTACACAGATAGGACTGCCCGAAATGTGTGAATAATTAAAAAATAGAGACAATGAAAGTCCGAAGTTCAGTAACAAAAATTTAATTAAATAACGTTTATATCTAGCCCAGGAAATTTTAACAAAATAATGGTAGGAAAACCCAATTAATATACCAGAGGATACCTTGCACTCGGTACAAATCTGATGAAACAAAAATATATACATTAGGCATTTTTAAGAGCGTGAGATTAGGATTGGGTAATTAATTACACGCTAAAAAACATTTAGACATTTAAGAGCGTGAGATTAAGATAGGGTTAGTTAATTTCATGCTAAAAGACAGTGTATATTCCACTAATTAACAATTTGGGAGTAACGTAAAAAAAAGCGGAGAGCTACAAAGTTGTGAAAAAGGTAGTTTAAACATTCTCAAGTAAAGCTATTTTTTTATTTTGACGAAAATAATTCAAGGATAACGAAAATATACAGGGTTTCCAGAAAGGTGAGGTAAAAAATGATAAAGGTGATAGAGTGAGCCAAAATAATGTTAGTACTTCATATAAAAAAAAATCTATCGCGCTTTCTTAGGGAGTTATTAACCTTCAAAGTTAGAATCAAAAAATGTATTTTATTTATAACTTTTAAACGGTTGCCCCAGTAAAATGATAGTTGGGCATTTAAATTAACTAATATCAATGCTTTTTTCCATAGGGAAATTATTGCGCAGTAAGTCATAATAATACAGGGTGAAAAGAATTTGTTTCGTTTATTGTATTCATTTTTACAGAGGTGAAAAACTTGTTATTTTGGTTTAATAACCGTTTGATTCCTTTATCATTATCTTATAAAGAAAGTAAACCTTATTTAAATCGATATCTTGAACCGTATTTTATAAAATCGCGTTTATATCCGGACATACCAACATTCTGCACGTAATAAAAAATTCATTTTTTTGATAAAATTATTAAAAAATTGTAAAATTATAAAAAAAATAGTCTTTATTTGTATTATAAAGTTTAAAAGGCTCACAAACACCATTTTTTATTATTTTCACCACATTTTAATAATTTTCTGAAAAACTGAATTTTATACTACATACAAAATGCTGGTATGTCTGGATTTAAAATGCGATTTTATGAAAATCAGTCCAAGAAATTAATTTAAATAAGGTGTACTCTTTTTGTACAAAAATGATAAAAGAATGAAATGGTCAAAGGAAAATGTCAAATTTTTCACCTCTGCAAAAAATGCATACAATAAACGAAAAAATTGTCTCACCCGCATAATTATGACTTACTGCGCATTAATTTCCTATGGAAAAAATATTGGTATGAGTTTATTTAAATGCCCAAATATTATTTTTATTGTGGCAACCGTTCAAAAGTTAAAAATCAAATCATTTTTTCTATTCTAACTTTAAAGGTCAATAACTCCCTAAGGAAGGCACACTCTATCACCCCTATCATTTTTGACCTTATCTTTCCAGACACCCTGTATAATCCGATAAAACCCGAAGGATTTTTACAACATTAACAGTATTTTTTTGACATATTCAAGCCAGTTTCCCCACTGATAATTTTTTTTCTTTTTATTATTTAAGCTTTGCAACCCAACCCTATGACCATTTTGTATATTTGGGGAGCCCAACAACAACGGCGGCGTTAATTTTTATATCTTTCACTTTGAATCTTCAATATAATATTTTCATAAACTTACTCGATAGAAGGAGGAACCGGAAGTTCTTTGTGAAAACCATCTTTGCCAAGCAGCCAGTAAGTATCCATAGTACCCTTTCCTTTGATTTCTGTGGGTCCACGATAATCTATATGATAACCTCCTGCTTTTTCAAGACGAGATTTTGTTGCTTCCGACATGTGTATCCTCCAAGCTGCTCCTAAAAATAATTTAGAAATTTAAAATTTATAAAGGATATAAATTAAAGATATAAACCATATACCAAACCAAATATACAGGGTGTTTCAGAAGTATGAGGTCAACTTCATGGCGTGATTTCTTATGTCATTTTATTCCTAGTTTCTATAAACATATGTTCGAAGTTGTTTCCTTACTGAGATATAAGGCGTTAGAATTTAAGAAAAAAATTAGTTTTTTTCTAAATGTTTTTAATATTCTTATTACTTTAAATAAATGTACCATCTTTTATCCAAATTGGCCTAAGCATATTAAAAATATTAAAAAAAAACTAGTTATTTCTTAAGTTCTAACGCCCTGTATCTCAGTAAGGAAGCTAACTCCGGAGATATGTTAATAGGAACTCTTTTCCCTAAAAATAACATAAAGAATCACACCTTAAAGCTTTAACCCATAGCTCTGAAACACCCTGTATAATATAATAAATTAATTTGTCCTAAATTTAAAATGAAAAGGAAAACAGCGTTTATATTTAACGGGGTGCTCCTAAATATCTGGTTTCTGCTGCGGGATAAACCTATAAAACCTCTGTAACATAAGAGAATTATTGCAAATTGCCCTATTAAGCTCGGGTATTATTAATACCGGCCATATTTAAATAATGCTTGTACCCATAATTTAGAGTTATTGGAAATCAGGTTGACAATACCATTAACCTAAAAAAAGGGGGAACAATTTTTAGTAGTTTTTCTTTATTGTTTTGTGTTGTAGGGTTTTGTTTTACACAATCACAGAAATTCATTTAAAAAAGCAAGGTTTTAAGTATTTTTAATTCCAAATACTTTTAGATTTTGTAGTCGGCAGGCGTTCGGTTATACCAACAGTTCCGAAGTTAAAATAAGACCAAAATAAGGCTCCACCCAAAACCGACATAAATAAAGCCAGGCACTATCCTTATTAAGGGATACCTTATCCCACCATGCATCTGCGTAAGCTCAGATGTCAAAATAAGGCCGGTATTATTAGTGCCTGACCTTATTTTACTGTGCAATAATTCTCTATGGTTTTAACTTTTAAGCTATAGGGTGGTAAAGTTTTAAGAACAAAATCGTATTTTTATCATAACTCGGAAACGGTTCAAGATATTTTAATGAAATTTGACACGCACCTACTAAGCACCAATAGATTTTTCAAATGTAGAAGATTTTTTAATATTTCTTTCAGTGGCGTCCGTATAGGATAAACACTAAAGATTAAAAAAAAAAAATATGGTACGCCATATCTTTTTCCAAAAACAACTTCTTTAATCCTCCTTTATTTTGAAAACAAATTTGATCCCTTGTCTTTTTTTTCTTTCGATGCACCTTTTCGCATAAAAACTAAAAATAGGGCACTAGCCTACTAGTTTAAAATAATTTCGCTATACCAATCATGGATCAAAAACGGTTTTTATTTTTTTTACACGAAACCGGATTATAAAATCTTCAGTACCTATACATCCTGTGCGGATACCACTGGTAGAAACAATTAAAAATCTCTTACATTAAAAATGCCTATTGGCGCTGAGTAAGTGCGTGCCAAATTTCATAAAAACATATCAACAAAGTTAAAATAAAAATACGTTTTTTTTTCTTAAACTTTAACATCCTGTAGCTCAAAAGTTAAGATATTAAGGATATACGTTAATATAAACTTTTCTTCCTAGAATGGGCTAGGGAATCATATTCTTTATTTTAAGCTATTAATTAAATAAGACCCTGTATATTCTATAAGCTAAAACCATTTTTAAATCCTCTTTTTTAAATAAAAATACCTAAAATTTAAACATATTTTTATTAAAAATATATGGGGCGATTCTTAAACCACACACATGAACTTGGAAAATTAATTATTAAGACAAACAATAACTAATAATAAAAATTGGTACTAAGTAGGTGCGAAAATATTTCAGTTTGTTTTTTAAATGTTCAGATAAGGTTTTTTCTTTAGGGTGAGTCCAAAAGCACCTTCTTTAATATAAGCATGTATTTAAAAAACACCATGTATATGTGTGTGTATCTGTCTATGTTGTATATGTGTATATACAGTGTTGATATAAATAGTCCCCCGCCCCACCGGCTAAACTTTGTCCGTTAATTTTTTCCCTTATAAAATTTGGGTATGACTAACGGGAGTATATAATAATAGTTGCAACAATTAAGATGGCGGATGAGCGCCATCTTAGAAAAAAAAATTAAATCGAGAGAGGTGTCTTGTGACACAATTCAAAGCTCCACGAGAACTTCACAACCCTTGAATATAAAGTAAATATTTTCACCCACTACAAAATAGCGGTACTTTATAAATTACCTAAATACCTGATTTGTAAGGCCATATTTCCGAAACTAATAAAGTTAGATATACTTAATGTTATATTTTCTTAAAGCTCTTTTAAAGTTCTTTTTAATGGTGATATAATATACAGGGTGTATTTAAAAATATATATTCACTTTTTGTCCTACCCTGCATATTATTATCAGTATCAACATTAAAAAGATATTTTAAACAGCTTTAAGAAAATACCACATTAAGTACATCTAACTCTATTAGTTTTGGAATTATGGCCATCCAAATCATTTAGGTAATTTTTAAAGTACTGCCATTTTGTAGTAGGTAAAGGTATCGACTTTATATTCTAGTGTTGTAAATTACTTGTCAGGAGCTTTAAAATGATGTGCCACAAGACCCCTTTCTCCACTTAATTTTTTTCTAAGATGGCGCCCATCTGCCATCCTAATTGTTGCAACTATCATTTTACGTTTAAAAGTAGTTTATATCCTCCCATTAGTCATACCCAAATTTCATAGAAAAAAAGGGTATAAAAGTAAGCAGGAAAGGGGGAATATTTACGTCCACACTGTATAATTTTATTGTTTTGCTACAAAGATATCTAAATATTTTTTATGATAATTAAGCTTATTATTATAAATGAAAAGAAGACTAAATCGTATGTGAGTTTATTTTTAGGCAATTAATGTTAAAATTATGGCTTGTAATCATAAAACCAAAAACTGTCTGCCAAAAATAGTATTTTTATTTTCTTAACGGTTGTTTGGTTACAGTAAAAAAAAATATAGATTTTTTACACTATAAATTCCTGGCTTAACTAAACATTTAAAAATTGTATTTTACCGGCGCAAAAGTCTCTCCAAAGAAAGTTTAGTTTTATTTAAACTATCTGATATCTTACCTGTAGACTCCATTCTCGATGCGGTATTTACAGTGTCGCCAAAAAGACAATACCTGGGCATTGTAAGACCAACCACCCCCGCGCAACAGGGACCTGTATGAAGCCCTATTCTTAATCTTAGAGGTGTGCCTGGTAAATGTCTAATGCAAAATTTGCCACTTTCGTGAAGAAGGTCTAGTGCCATTGTGGCTATCTGTAACACAAGAAAATAAATATTATACAGACTGTTAAAAACACGCTTCCAAACATTAAGAAACGATTTCTTAAATACATGAATCGTTAATTTGTTATTTGACGATATTATTATTAATTTAGAATCAACCTGAATTATTAATTTTAGTGGCATCTTTAGCAAAAACATTAAATGATATTTTAAAAATAAACTAGAGCTTTTGAGTTTTGTGCCTATTTTATTGTTTTTTTAGATTGGGCAAAAAAATACAATTGTTTTTTAAATAATTTTTTTAAATTTTTCCTAGCTTTCGAAATATAAAAACTTATTTACTAAATTTTTTTATAATACAACGTGTCCAAGATAAAGAGGGCTAGTATGGGCATCTTGGAAATGGGAAGAGATATGAAGTCGGTTAAAGTTAAAATTTAAAAATTCCGAGTATTTCCGAAGATATCCAAAAACCCGGAATATTGGAAATTTGTTTTATTTTTCCTGGTCTTATTTATAATCGGATTTTAAAATAAATACAACTTTTGCATTGTCACTTTTCTGGTCTATCCAATGGTAGAGATTTATTTAATATGCCACGTTTCGTTTTCGTAGAATCATCATTAACTTATTTTTTTAAATACGGTCCTGATATTCCTAATATTAGAATTTAAAAGCTAATTTTCATACAAATTCAATTATCATACATTAGGATTTATTCTTAATACGGGCCTGTATTTTTAGAAATTTGAAAAATAATTAACTTTGCATTTTAAATTAATAAATTACTTTAATAAACCAAGCATATAACAAAATCCTCTTGGCACTACTAACTTAAATTTTTTAAATACGGTCCTGATATTTTAATATCGGAATGTCAAAAGTCAATTTAATTTCGAATTCACATTATGGTTTAACCGTAATAAGGAGCTGTATTTTACAGAATTCGTTAAAAATATTAAACACTTCATTTTAAACTAATACCTTAGTTTGGTAAAAAAAACCTAATTACCTAAAAATGCACAAATTATAAATGATCAAATGATTTACTTATACAATAACAATTTTTTTGAGGAACTTCTTTTAGTTTTTTTATTAAGGTAAATCTAACAAGCCAAACTTCTTTGTAAATTTTTAGTTAAAATTTATCTAAAATGTTAAAAAAGCCTTAATTAGAAACAAATAAATTAATTGATAGTAGATAATTTTTTTACTTAACATTGACGGTATGATGAATAATAGTCATGCAAAAGCTTTCTAAATTGTTTTGCATTTGCGCAGATTAAGGATCTTAGCATTATATCGTCTATGTTAAGTAAAACAAAATATTTACCATCAACTTAATTATTTGTTTCAAAGACTCCTTTGATATTTTATATAAATTATAACTAAAAATTATCAAATATCTTCTGCCTATTGTTAAATTTACCTGACTAGGAACAAGCTAAAACAAGTTCCGTATAAAAATTATTATTGTATAAGTAAATCATTTGATCATTTATTATTTGTGCATTTTTAAGTTTTTAATTATTTTACTGGACTAAGGTATTAGTTTAAAATGTAGTGTTTGATATCTTTACCGAATTCTGTAAAATACAAGTCCGTATTACAGTTAACCATAATGTGAATTTGAAATATAATTGGCTTTAAAATTTTGATATTAAAATATTAGGACCATATTTAAAAAAAAAAAAGTTAAGAGATTTTTGTTAAGTTATACTTGGTTTATTAAAGTAATTTAATAAATTTAATTATTTTTTCAAATTTCCAAAAATACAGGTCCGCATTAAAATTATATCCTAATGTGTGATACATTATTGAATTTGTATTAAAATCGGCTTTTAATAGTTTAAATATTAAAAAAAAGTTGATGATGGTCCTACAAAAACGAAACGTCGTATTTTAAATTTAACTTTACCATTGGATAGAAAGTGACAAGGCAAAAGAGTTATTTATTTTAAAATTGGATAATAAATGAGACCAGGAAAAAAATAAAAGAAAGTGTTTTTCGGTTTTTTCTGGATATCTCCGGAAATATTCGGAATTTTAAAACTTTTTAAACAGCATATTATTGGGCACATAAAACCTTAACTTTGTTCCAAATTAATTGACCTCGCATCTCTTACCATTTCCACGATGCCCATACTGGCCCTCCTTATCTTGGACACGTTGTATATGTTTTACTTTCTAACGTACCTTAAATTAAATATTAGTTAGTTTAGCATATTAACATATTTTTTTCTGCGGTTTTCTATCTCAGCGTACCTCTAGTTGTAAGTACAATTTTTTTTCTTTATAAATGGTACTTTATACGCAGATCACTGCATTTGAAACTTTTGGTATAACGATTTTCGTATAAGGCAAGAGATTACTTTAAACGACTTTGCTTACTAATTATAAAAATTGCAAAACGACGATACCTGTTTTAATAATGTTGTTCTTTGTTTAACAACTGGTTCATGCTGGGTTAAAACGTAAAAACAGTTTTCATGTTAAATATTTATACTTCTTTTGACACTTTGATAATAATTAAATTATTATATCTTAATATATGTGCTCGACTTAATAGGCAGTCAATTTCACTAAACTATATCACTTATTTTAATTACAGTTGCACCTTAAACATGCAAAACCTCTCTTTACTGGCCTGTCCTTGTCTTTAAATTAAATTTACGGTTAAATCTAATGGGCATTAGGAATAATAATTGTAATTTTGTAACTAAACTAAATTATTATTCTTTTTTAATAGACTATATTCACGATACATTTTGTCCCCCGAATTATACGGCTTATTCCGTGGTATTCTTGAAACCAAAAAAAATGTTTACGATCGTGGTTGCTGCGATATCAATCTTAATTGCTATCCATTTATTCCAAAACTAATAATTAACGTTAAAAACATGATTTTTTTCACTTTTTGTCTGCCATTTTGATCCCGTCATTGGTATTTTATGGATGTAGTTACCTGAAATAGTCTCTCTCCTCTGATCAGTTGTATTTTTTGATTAAATTTTTAATATTTATTTAAAACTCCATATTAACAATAATTGGATATAGATTACAGCCATACTTTTTTATTTTCTAACAATAAATATTTTTTAGGATATTATCTATTTTCCGATCAAAAAGTATCTCCCTGGCGTATAATTTGCAAAAATCCTTAACGAATCTACAAATATTTATTTTAATAAACTTATACAATTAATTTAATTTTAATTCTTAATATCTACAAAATAATCGGTCATTTCTTTTAAATTATTTCCCTTGTTTTTGAAGAGGCCCGGGGAGGGTCTGGATTATATTAAACAATTTCTGTAATTTGAGGTAAATAATAATAATAAAAATAAAAAGCATGGGAAAACGCATGTATGGTATCTTATAAATTTATGAGAATTTTATATTGAGTGAATATAAGCATTTATCTTTGCTGTATGATTTTTTTTTATAATGGTATGGCTTTTTCTTAAACGATAAAAACAATTAAAAATTGACTGGCCATCTAGCACATATAATATAGTTTGATCAAAATTCATACTTTTTTGTCATGCCGCATTTTATTAGTAAAGCGATTACGTCTTAACTAAGAATGGCCCTATAAAACGATGGCTAAATAAATTTTAAATATGCCCGCGCGTGTTTGGAATGTCGGTTGGTGTGTTTAAGGGTTTTAAATACGCTTGTAAAAATAATCCTGGAAAGAAAAATGCAAAATATTTGTTTGTAACTCTTTTTATGCGCTAAATATACAGGGTGGCCCAATTGTCCGATAATGTTTAATATGTCTATTGTATAATAAAAAATGGCAAAAAGTTTTATATAAAAGTTATCGGGTTTCCAAAAGTGCATGCGTGTCCCAAAAGAGTAATGGCTGTAAAGTTTTATTAATTTGTAACCTCTATTTTGCTTTACAGAGTCAAATGCGGCATACCATTTTTTATATAGTACGTTATTTTATTTTGACAACAACAACAAACGTTGCAATGTTGCCACGCCATTAATAATTTACTAAAACATTTTTAAAAAAGGATATCCAAAAAGGTGTTTCAAAACATTAAAGATAACAGAATAAATCCCGAAAAAAACGTTTAGATCGATAGGCCATCTGATTTTTCTAGATATAATTACTCCTATATACTTCTTCTTCTAATACTTAATTAAAGTAATGTGGATTAAATACTTTTAACAAAAAATGAATTAAAAGTCCGAATTTGGCAAAATATAAAAGGCGTATTATTAAAAAAAAAAAAACTTACTGAAAACTCTGTCTTTAAGACATCTTGTATACTTACCAATACTGTTAATTAAATTAGTGCTTCAAAACAATCATTTTTTGCACAAAGTTTTTGTTTTGTATTTTGTACAGAGGCAAGTTATTTGTGTGTATAAATAAAGTTTGGACACCCTATATGTTACTTTATATTTCTCTAAACTTCATTAAATGAAAATTAAATAACATCTACACAACAATATATACTTTTAATTATTTTTGGTCAAACCAATAAAGATTATTCCCTTTATCCTATTAACAATTTTATACGTATTTCGAAGTCATCTAAAAGATGTTGACCCTAAAAATGTTTCTTTTCCATTATCCTTATTAAACTGTTATATGCTGGAGTAATAAATCTGATCTATGACTATCAATATTGACATGCCTATTACGCAGATTGCGGCACATGTCGGAATAATGACCTTGGCTTATTTATTATATTACTATTTTGCTTTCCTTTGCTATTACTAGGAATTTTTAATTAAAAAATGTTTATAAATAAAGAAATTATAAAAAATAAAAATACGCATATCATAAAAGGTTTTTCATTTTACAAGAAAGATACTAATATTTGCTTCAAAAAACTTTTTTTTTAATTTAAATTATTAAAAAAATATTTTAAATACAATTTCTTTACCAACATACATATTATACCGGTATGGAAACAGAACGTCCGACCATAGGGAATGCATATATTTAATTCTCTCAAATAATCTACTTTGTACTCTCCTATAATTCACCTCTGCAACGAGCGTACCGATTGGCGCCACACAAGATTAAGGGCTGCCGGCGCACCACTTTCATTTTTCGTCGGATGGCGACACGACTCGAGTACACCCCACATCGAATATTGCCACTACTTTTACATACTGTGTAATTTCCTATGATCAGCCAGGTCGTTTCCATACCTGTTCAGTGAATTGCAATCAAAACAAGACCCACCATATAATTTTTCTTATTTTTACAATAATCCTGAAATACAATAATTCTTATTTCTACAAGAACACATTTTGGTGTTAAAGTTTATTTGTTTAGCGTCATTCTAGGGTAATCCTCTGCCTCACCATCACATTCATCAAAAAGTTTTAATGGGAAGTTGGAAACTGGGTCAAGTAATACCTTACCTGAAAGGGTTTTAATTATCTTTTAGCGGTCTTTAGTCTTTTAAAATCGGTTTAGAAGTTTCCAAGAAAATACAGGGGTTTAACCGGTGGCGTACCAAAATAACATTTTTATTATTAAAAATATCAAAATAAAATTTGGTACGAAGTTACACCACCTAAATGTGCATTGTTTTACGACCTCAGTATATTCTATTACTAGCTTAGTGACCCTAAACTTTTTATTTCAAATTAGGTACCCGGTATATTTTTATTATATCAATAGTAAATGACATTTTGAATACAGTGACACTAAATCTGTTACTTTTTTACATCCAACCACATTTCTTTCAATTTTTAATTTTTATTTTAAAGTGCCATGATTATAAATGCAATGTCATTGTAATCTAAATTATTTTATATTTAAATCAGGTAATATATACCAGGTGTCTCATTTCAATTAAGAAATTCAAGGTCGTTTTCGGAATAACCAGAAGTAATAGAAAACTACTGAATTCGTAAAACAATAAGAATTTACTTGGTGTACCTACAAACTAAAATATATTTCCTCATAACACATAATGTTTAGAAAACTTACGTTTTAGGTACACTTTAGGTCCGAAGGTTTAGGACTAAAAAGCGTTTTACATGAACGTATTACAAACGTTTTTTTAAGAACATACATGAAACGTTTTTATTGACCGTATTCTGAACTTCAATGAATAATAAAATGAAATGAATAAAAAAAGTCACAAATAATTTTTGCACATTAAAAATTCTTTAATCGTACATTTAAGGATAAGATATATCCTTTTTTTGCATAACTCTTAGAGTTGTTTATTGGAAAAATATTCGAGAAGCATTATTCGTTAGGAACGTACTCAGGGAATCCTTAATTTTGGCCAGGAACGCACCCTCAAATCTCCTGTCTTCTGTCATTAGACATTGCAAGTTGTAAACTTGCAATGTCTATTTTTAGTGAATTTTATACGATAAGTATTCCTTGATGTGCTGTTTTCCTTTAGTATTTTGTGATGTGCTGTTTTTGGGTCTTGTTTAACTAAAATAATAAACTCAACTAACTGATAATAGTGGTAGTGCTGGTGAAGTGCTTTTTATTTCAAAGTGTAAATTTGAACACAAATAACTTTAAAATTTGATATGCACTCTTATTTTTTGGGCATAAATATATATACATATAAGTTGTATATAATGTGCGTTTTTAAATATAATGTAATAAATAAGGGTATTTCTGCCTAATCTGAAATAAAAGTAGTTTTTTAGTTAAATGTCAAAAGCATTCACATAAAACATAAACTGAATTTATACAGACAAATAACAAAAAAATAAAATAAGAATAACCAATTTGTGGTTCCAAATAAAGGTTATGTGTTCAATCTGTGAATTCTAATTGGATATTCTTATTTTATTTTGATGATATTTGTCTGTATAAATTTAGCAATACAACATACAACAACATTTTTAAAACGTCCCAAAAAACTTTTATAACCTGTTTCTAGAACGTTTTTGGTACTATAAAAGACGTTTAGTATACCTACAAAAACATACTATGACAACATTTTTAAAAAGTCCCAAGAAAACTTTAAAAACCTGTTTTTAGAATGTTTTAGGGATCATAAAAAACATTCAGTAAACGTACAAAAAAACGTTTTTAAAACATTGCTTTTGGCGACGAAAAACTTTTTAAAAAACGTTCACGAACGTCTGAGAACGTTTATCGTACGTTACCCAAAATCTGCTTAAATGTTTTATAAACGTTTATAAAACCAACTTGTGTTATAAGGGTTCTTATATTTTAAACAATAAAAAAGTTATACGAGTGAGCAACAACAGGTTCAAAATCCCGGTAACTGGGAAGAATTTCCCGAAAAGTACTAAACCAATTTTAAATAACTAAATATTATTCTTTTAAGATGGGGGACCTGACCTCTATTTATATATAAACTTTTTGACGTTTGTGTTGTTAAGTGAAAAACCAGAACTAACCCTAAAATACTGACGAGTTTCAGAATTTTATTTATAATTTTACTAGGGCGCATTCAGATTCGACAAAATTGGGGTAGACTTTAACCCAACCTTGACCTTGGCAAACGAATTTGTTCCTTATGTTTAGTGTTGATAAGGTCTTGCCAAAGAATACCAATCCAATTGTCTATAATTTAATTGAAAATATAATTTATCATTTAAATATGGCGGAATGTAGAAGCAAAATCAATTAAACCAATATGTATGTAATAAAAAATGTATGTATCACATTGGTCGAGAGATTCGGAAAGCATGCTTGCAAATCTTCCGTACGTTAGTAAAACCAATGGTTAATTTAATTAACATCTCTGTGGTTGGAAATTTTATTTTAATGTTTTTAGGTTCTTTTGTTTAATATACCTAATATATGTTTTTATTAAGCAGCTGAAAAAATAGCCTTAAAAAACCAAAGATTTTAATCAAGTTATTAAAATAAAAGTAATAACCTTGGTTTCAATATAATATGGGAGAAATGCAATTGACCATTGGGGAAACTATTCCTTTATTTTTGTTTCTGTCTTCCTTAACCTTAAGTAGGCGCGCGGGGGTCGAATTGACATCAAGCGTTGTCATTTTTGTAATAACTTTGGGATTTTTACAATTAGAAAAAAGATCCAAAAGTGCCTTCCTAAAACCTCGTTAGGTATATGCTAATAACAAAACAAAAAACACAAAAAACAACACCACTAATTAAAAAAATAAATACAGTTTTTGCGCGTGGGGGTCAATTTGACCCCACGCGCCTACTAACGTTACAGTTTCGAGCAATATGTATATCGAGTTGAGGGAGGTTCAGGGAGTCAGACCAGATGTATTATTTGTCCATAACAAGAAACCATTTGTGTGAAATAAAAACAGCCGTAATGTGTAAATATCATATAAAAATAATTTGTGAGCAGTACCTAGGTCTAAGACAACGAGAAGGAACAGATTCAGAATAAACTTCCACTTTATTTGGTACTATAAATATTTTAAGGTATTTTTCTCAAGAAGAATTACGTTTCTTTACTTTTATTTTATGTTTTCTAGGCAAAATGTGAGAATTCTGTGAGAAATAAATGTAATAAAAATATTATACATTTTCTTTTTGTAATTTTAGTAATAAGTGTTTAGCTAGGATAACTATTTTGGGGCTTATATAATTAATTTTAAATAATTTATGGTAAGTTAGGCAAAGTGTGAAGTGTATTTATAAATAATACATTTAGTTTTTTTGCCTTTCTCGCATTGCTGTCCCATAATCAGCTTGGCAGCAAAATAATGACAGTGACTTTAATTAAAATTACATTAAATGTTTTAATATGAGTTTTTTTGCCGGGCAACATTTTCATTTTATTAATTCATACATTAAATGGATATGCTTTTACTTGTAATACCACTAGTGCTAAATTTATTTTTTCAAGGCCACAAATATTTTAAAAATTATCCCAAACCGCAGGCGAGGGAGAATTTTCTTAAAATATTGGTGGCCGAGAACAATTTCCCGGAATAATTTAAGCATATGTAGTATTCGGTAAGAAAATTTCACACCAAGTTTGTGTTAAATGATATTCTTTTAAATTAATGTTTGTAACTTTGACACGAGCTTTAAAATTTTACTATAAAATAAATATTTTTCATTTTACCAATTGTAGTTGGAAATATTTGTAATTTTAGAGCTTATCATTGTTTATTCTTTTATATTATATATACCTTATACTACTGTAGTTAAAAATAGTTCATTTTAATTTTTTAGACCCATACCTTGCTTTCGTTTGCTCTTCACTTTTGTCTAGTACTTCGGTGTTATGATATTATTTTACTAACTGTAGTTGTATAAAATTGTCATCTATGGTCTTAAAACCTTACATTTTTTATATTATGTTATGTCTGAATTACTACAACTGGTACAAAATAACATTTTCTTTAATTATGTACTTATGTGAATGACAGACATGACGTTAAAACAAATTCAATGATTATGTCAAAAAATTTCCGCTATTATTCGCTCGAGTGTACCCAGGCAAGAGAAAAAAATTCTGATAAATACTTGCGTTGTCATGGTAATGCAACCAAAACTACACATTTGATTGGTCAAAAAACAGTGGTGTGGAATTTTCAACAAAAAAATAAATTAGCAGTTTAAAAAATAAAGAAAAAATGATTATTGGATGTTTACGGTTGGGGGTCAATTTGACTTTACGCGCTAGTTACGTAATAAAAAAACACGCGCCCACTTAAGGCTTAATCTAAACTTTAAACAACCCGTTATTAGCAAATAATTTAAATAATTATAAATAAAAAAATTTACCAGCTGAATTTTACTAACCCTTGGAAAAAAATAAAAACATATTTATACTGAAAATAAAAACTCAATAATTTGCAGTATTATTTCAATTTTATGACAATAATTTTACTTTATGTTTTCGCACTTTAAGTGTTATTTATGACCTTAATAATATTTTAGGTACATATTATAATTTGGTTATAGTATTTTACACTGGCGTAATGTCATAGCTACCGTCTGTTTTCTACTGACAAAACTCCTACCCGCTCCTACCTTGAACAAAACCAACATGATGGTATTTTAGCGACAGTTTTACCAGAGTGTTTTACACTGGCACAATGCCATAGCAAAATTTTGCTTTCTAATGAGAAAACTCCTGCTTATAGATAAATTTAGTAGTTATTAAGTACCACGGCTGTTAGTACTGGAGTTACAGAGAATTTTACACACGTTTAACAAACGTTTTACACTTTACTGCACTTTGAGTGATGTTTATTTGGGTGATCAGCTAATAGAGAGTAAAACTAGCACAAAGTTTTTGGGTATTACCTTAAATAATAATCTAAAGTTTGAGAGCCATATTGAGAATTTGGCAGGAAGGCTAACCAGGGGTTGCTATGCCATTCGCATGAATTTTAGGGAACTGGGGTTATCGGTTTCTAAGCAAGTATATTTTGCTCTTGTGGAGTCTCATTTAAGGTATGGTTTGCCCTTTTGGGGTAGTTGCTCTAAAACTCTCTTTACTTCTATATTTTTAATTCAAAAGGGGGCTGTTAGATACATGTGCAATGCTAGTCCTAGAGAGTCATGCAAGCCACTTTTTAGCAGACATAAAATATTAACTTTACCATGTTTGTAAATTCTGGTCCTACATTTATCAAACCAGTACGATTGTGTTTCAGCGAAAATTCCACACCACTGTTTTTTGACCAATCAAATGTGTATATTTGGTTGCATTACCATGACAACACAAGTATTTATCGAAATTTTTTTCTCCTGCCTGGGGTACCCTGGAGCGAATTATAGCGGAAATTTTTTGACATAATCATTGAATTTGTTTTAACGTCATGTCTGTCATTCACATACATATTTAAACAAAATGTTATTTTGTACCAGTTGTAGTATTTCAGACATAACATAATATAAAATAATGTAAGGTTTTAAGACCCTAAATGACAATTTTATACAACTACAGTTAGTAAAATAATATCATAAGAGCTCAAGTACTAGACATAAGTGAAGAGCAAACGAAAGCAAGGTATGGGTCTAAAAAATTAAAATAAACTATTTTTACCAACTGTAGTAATATAAGGTATATATAATATAAAAGAATAAACAATGATAAACTCTAAAATTACGTATATTGGCAACTACAATTGGTAAAATGGAAAATATTTATTTTGTAGTAAAATTTTAAAGCTCGTGTCAAAGTTACAAATATTAATTTAAAAGAATATTATTTAACACAAACTTGGCGTGAAATTTTCTTACCGAATACCACATGTGCTTAAATTATTCCGGGATTTTTTTAGCACTAGTGGTATTACAAGTGACATCTTTACTAAAATGTTTTACACTGAAAAAGTGTCATAGCTACCTTCTATTTTCTACTAACAAAGCTCCTACCTGCTCCTACTTTAAGAAAACCAACATGATGATATTTCAGCGACTATTTCACTAAAGTGTTTTACACTGGCAAAATGTTATAGCTACCTTTTGTTTTCTACTGACAAAACTACCTGCTTCCACCTTGATGAAATCAACACGATGGTATTTCAGTGATGATTTTCTCAATAAAAAATAGACAAATTAGAAACCACCATTTTTCGGATAAATTTTGTTTGTGATGTGATTTAACCACATGTGCTGTTTAACCGCGAATAAATTTCTGTCATTCAAACTAGTTGTCAAAATTGAAAGAAAATGTCACACATTATTATCAGTAAATTTTGTGTTTTTGGCTTAAATGTAAGCTTTTCAGGAAATAATCTGGCCGTATACCATTTGACTTACAAATTTAAATCGATTAAACTACCCAAATATTTTTGCAAGTATTTCTTGGCAAATAGTTTCATATATAATAATTTTAAAAAAACTCTCGACCGCTTCACAGTCTCGTGTTTTTAATTTTGATAAATTATTGTTTATTTAAATATTTTTCAAGAAAAATCTTGCTTAAAATATTTTTGGGTAGTTTAATCGATTAAGTCAATAGGACTTGGGATATAATATATGATTATTTCCTTTCTACTACTTTGACCAATCGCTATCCTTGAATTGGTATGTCAAATACAAATTTTAAGTGGAAAAATCACTATCAACTTAGCTGTCAGCAGTTTTTCCAGAAAAAAAATAAAAAAAAACATGCAAGTTTGACAAGTTGCAAGTTATATTCATTCTCGTTGTGTTCAGAATATTTTAGTTTGAATTTAAATATTTTATTGGCCTATCCACCTGGAAATTAAGCTCCATTTTTCCACATCCTTAAGTTTCCATGCACTTAAAATCAAACATTTGCAGTGTTGCATAAAATATGATAGTTACCTGTTCTGCATGGTCTCGAATTCTCACTGGCAGCCCGCCAACCACCATATAAGCGTCTCCAATCGTTTCCACTTTATATACGTTATAGGCATTTATGGTGGCATCGAAGCAGGTGTAGAGATCGTTTAGTAGATCTACGACCTAATAATCGAGAAAGAGGCTTATAAAATAGTTATACTGCCGTTATTAAGGAAAAATATAAGGATATAATACATTGCAAAGGTTTATAAAAGTTTTATACACTAGTGAAAAAATTAAAGGATACAAAATATCTGTACCTACAGGGTGTTTCGGGAGGAAAGAAAAAATATTTTGGGAACATGTTCAGAAGGTGAAAATAAGAGAAATAAACCCATATGTTTTAATCCGATTCTTAACCGTCTCTGAAATAATCAGCAATAAAGTTTTTTTTTTTTAATTTGAAGTAATTAAAAAGTTTTGTATTTCTAACACCCGTTTTTGGGTATTTCATTGCTTGTCAATACCTAATTTAATTGACTGATAGTTTTGACAAGCATGGTTGTCAGTTTGATTGATTCTGAGCGTTTCGACTCGAAAAGAAAAAAGGTTCCATACGTAATGCCTCATACATTTACTCATAGGGAGTATGCTGACATGATATTCGTTCTTTTCGATATGGTTTCTGTAATGGTAGCGCATTACGTGCTGTTGATGAATACCGACGTCGTTTTCCAAATCGAAAAGTTTTTCAAAAGGTTTTTGCAAATGCTCAGGAAACAGGAATGTTTCCAAGCGTAAGGATTGATTCTGAACGAGAGGCGGGTCTAAATGTGGAAGATGAAGAGAATATTCTGGATATGGCTGAAGAGAACCCAGGTTTTAGTTCGAGGCGGATTATGAAAGAACTTCGATTAGAATCACATTTGGACGTTTGGAAGACACTTAGAAAAAACGGTTTAAAGCCTTTCCATGTGCAACCGGTTCAACATCTTCAAGAAGGTGATTATGGCTAAAGGGTTCAATTTTGCGAATGGATCCAACAAAATCGAGGCCTACATAAATACATTTTATTTAGCGATGAAGCTCAGTTTACCCGCGATAGAATCAATAAGTGTCACAATGAACATCGGTGGTTTGATGAAAATCCTCATGCCACGTTTGAACGAAACTTTCAACACCGATTTAGTATTAATGTGTGGTGTGGAATGCTCAACGACGATATTATTTGGCCCTTTTGTATTGCCTGAGAGTCTTACTGGAGATGGCTATTTACAATTTTTGGAAGACCATTTAACACACATGTTGGATGATGTTCCGTTGATTGTTCGACATCGAATGTACTTTCAGCACCATGGAGGCCCGCCTTATTTTAGTCGCCGGGTTCGTAATTTCTTAAATAATCGTTTTGCTGATAGTTGGATTGGCAGAGGAGGGCCTCAAGCTTGGCCAACGAGATCACTAGACCTAAAACCATTGGATTATTGCCTTTGGGGATGGATGAAATCACTAGTATACGAAACACGAGTAGAAACCATAGAAGGACTCCACAATCGAATTTTTAATGCTGCAAATATCATTAAAAACAATCCGCAAGCAATTCTACGCGCAACACGAGCGATTAACAAACGTGCTGCAGCTTGTATTGAAGTTGGTGGGGGTATTTTTGAGAACATTTTAAATTAGTGGAATTCTGGTTAGTATTTGTTTGTGTTGCTTTAAAAAAAAATGGTTACAAAAAACCTTTAGAACTGATTATTTCAGAGACGGTTAAGAATCGGATTAAAACATATGGGTTAATTTCTCTTATTTTGACCTTATGAACATATTCCCAAAATATTTCCCTTTCCTCCCGAAACACCCTGTATTTAGCTTTAAAATAGTCGTACTGAAATTTCGAAAAAATCATTTTAAAGGTTAAAGTTTCTATTTTGAGGTGGTACGTTGAAAACATTTTTAAGGCAACGTGTACGGCGTAATCCTAATAAATACCAAAATGATTTTTTTTAATTTTTGTGGTTCTATTTTTTCGTCTAGGAACATTCCAAGTTGGATTTGAAGATAACTTGTTCATTTAGCTTTAATTTGTATTTTTTAGGTTCTATACGACCAGAAAAAGGATCTTTTGTCTTAAACGATTAGTATCTCAACAACAAATGATGGCACAAAAAAATTAAGTGGGATTTTAAAATTTAAATACATTTTTCACTGAAATTAATTATGTTTCATTAATTTGTTAAATCAAGAAAAAATTTTTTTTGTGACTTTTGGGATAATTAAGCGTTAATTTAAAAATATTAAGAAAACTAGCAATATAAAGTGTGCCTTATAGAGTTCACGCCTACAAAAACAACAAATTATTGTTGCTGCTTCTTTGTGCATAATAAATAGTGCTTTATTTTTGCAAAATAAAATAATAAAAAAAAACAAAAAAAAATGTTCTTAAAAAAATGATTAATTTCTTAAACTAAAACAAAAAGAGATAAAATATATCTGTTGGCACATCTTCTGTTTTAATTTACGAAATAAATTTAGGGGTGAAACTAAGTCATGGCTAACTTAATCCGTTTTGGATATACATAGTGTTTATTACATTGTGTCAATTTGAGCTGGCACTTATAACTTTCTTGTTATTAGATATAGAAATAAGATGTAAGTGGCAAAGTTTTAGGAATTTTTACGTAGAATTCAGTGGCGCTCGTATATTTTTCCATTGACTGTTTTTAAACTTATAACACAAACAAGTTTCTTTTTAAATAAAATACCCTGTATATTGAATTACCACTAAAAAAAAAAATTTCAAGCGTTTTAAGAAAAAATCCTATTTGATATGTGTTTCTTTAATTTCCTAAAAATTTAAGCATACTATAACAAATTTGTAACGGTAGTTTTCCGCGGTTTTGGAAAAGCGCAGTTGTTTTTCGCGCGTTTGTATTCATTATATTCGGGTATAAATAAACAAAATGGAATAGATCTACGGTTAATAAAATTACAAAATTTATAAATACTACCGAATTTGGACTCTACTTAATCGTTTTAGTCGGAAACAAGGTTTGGGATTATTTTTAGGTTAGTGCATGAGCAGTAGGGATTTTAAAAATAACTGTAACGGGACAAATTTGGACCTAAATTTATTCATCCAATATACGTTTAAAATATACGGTACTCAAAGTTCTTACTTATAAATTCTATGAGAGCGTCCCCAAAATTATTCGAAAAAGAGGTGTCTCGTTAATTTTTTTAGTTTACGCATGCGCAGTACGCTTTCTACGCAGAGCGATTTTTTTAGCTTTCCGCTATCTAGAATATACAGATTTGAGGTCAAATTTAAAATTTGGACAGTATTTCCCAAGATATACGGATGTCGGGTTAAAATTGTGAAATTTGTAATTTACGACCTTTAGTCAGAAAAGCGGTAGGTATAACCTAAATTTTTATTTCGCGCTTGCGCAACGTATGGTTTAAAAAAATAGACCCTGCTTGAGCGCCAAATTGGTAACGATAATTTTTAGATTTGGATGGCTATATTTTCGGCACCATTAGATATGTATATTTTATTCAAATTAATAATTAACTCCCTAAAAACATATGTAACTTGAGTTTTTTTACCATATAAGTCACCATTTGTCCTTATCAAAAAATTTCTAAATTTCTGCGTACCTCCAGAGTAATAATCATCCTGTATACGTGTAAATATTCTTCATGTTTATATGATTTTTTTTAAATATTTTTCGATGTAGAATCTCCCCTTAAATTTTCTTAACAACATTCTGTAATACCCTGCACTACTCCTTTAGAAAATAAAAATATTTAGGCTAGTGCTAAAACCCTCCAGAGACTGGTATGTTACACGGTCGGTGCTGTTAAAAAACCTTTGATTGACGGCCGGCAAAGAACCGAACAGTAAAGACCATCGCAGAACATCGAAGACCCGTGTAACCGCGCCTTTAAAATAAGAAACTTAAAAAAATATCCTAAAATATTTGGAATTTTTTTATACTTTAGTTTTTTTCACTAATATATTTATTAAAAAAAAAACATTTAAATTTTTAAATTTTGCCAGGTCTGTATTTAATAAATATAATGGCACTTGATAAAATGAAATTAGTTTTTAAAATTATTTTATTCAATTCCTGCTGCTAAAGTGTACAGGGAAACTATTGGCTAATTTTTAAAATTATTTTTGAAATTTTGTGTCTTTCTTTCAATAGTTATAATATTAATTTTTACATGCCATTGTGTATGGAGCGAAAACTGTTTTGTATTTTTTTTTTATAATTTAAAAAGAAAACATATTTGATTTAATATGTTAAAATTGTTATTGACCCTTATTTCTTATATAGTTTAAAGACGTAAGGTTTAAAATTTTTCTTTTTACTTTTTTTTATAATAATTCTATAAAAAAATATAGTTATGCAGATTCAGAAAAAGATTTTAAGGGAGTGCTAAAAATGTTACCCTTTAATAATATTTCTATTTAATAAATTAATAAGTACATCAAAGATATCAAAAATACCTTTAGTTTACTTTAGATAAGATTTGACGGTGTTATTTTATTATGGGGCTATTAAGTTCAGTAGCGTCTGAAAACAATATTTAAAAAAAAAAAAAAAATGTACAACACCATTGGCAATTGTACAATTTTTTTATTTACGTTTATTTAAGCAAATAAATATATTTTTTTATTTTGAATTTTTTTTTTATATGCAAAGTTTATTTATTTAATAATAAATATTTCATCAACAAAATACACTAAATTTAATATCATTTGCAGCTAAACTAACGATTTTTCCAATGTCTTTTTGGTGGTTCAGGGATATAAAATTAGGTGGATTTATTCTTGAAAACTAAGCAATATTAAAAATCTGACAAAAACTTTGTTTTTTTTTCGATTTATTCTTAAGGAAAGATAAAAATTGTACAATGTCAGTAACGTACATTTTTTAATTTTTTTTTTTTTTATTGAATATGAAATGTTTATTTTTTAATTGGTTTATAAATCACACTTAAATTGTGTTTTCTTAATTATACAAAGCACCCTGTTTAATAAATGTTTAAATTATATTTTAAAATACGACTAAGTACCTGAAATGGTGTCGAATGCACTGATATGGTTGTAAAACCTACGATATCAGAAAAGTATATTGTCACTTCCTCATATTCTTCTGGATCCACCGGCATTCCTAACTTTAGCTTTTCAGCGACGTAACTAAAAAAGAAAAAAATATTATATAATTTTTACTCTTATTTGTATCGCTAAATAAAATTATAAAATACAAGTCGCGGAGGTTTGTACCTAAAAAAAAAAAAAAGTTTTTTTGTCCATGTAACTTTTAATGTTTATTTTTGACCACTCTGTATTATGTAATTAATTGTATTGGCCTGATATATAATTTAAAATATTTTTTTAATCGGGTAGACTTAGATAAAGGAAAATTCTTTAAAAAATATGTTTAGAATTTTATGCAGAATCTAAAAAACCTAAACAGGGTGTTCCAAGTAAATTAGGAAAGTTGACATTAACTTTAGGTATAAACGGAAATGCTAGATCAGATAAAATACTTTAGTCGTTTGTCCCCCACTTACTTTATAAATATAAATAATGCCAAATGTTTATTTGTTTGCCTCCTCTTTAATGAATCGATCGCCGCAGTTGGTCGTAAGACAGTCTGTGGTTATTTTGAGACTTAAAATTGTAATATTATGTTACGTCTAAGATAATAAAATTGGTAAACATTTAATTGTCTTTAATCATTTACATACTGGGTTAGTAAAAAGTACTGCAACTCTTAAGTAACTTTAAAACTAAAAACATTTATCAAATAAGGTATCTAAAAGGTATCTGGTATAAAGAATCTAATAGTTAACTCGGCACCGTTGCCCTGTTTTATGCTACAAGTCCCTTTTTTGTTTTCCATTTTTACTGGTTGCTGAGATATAAGGACACCAAATATTTAGGTAAAAAGTTTAGATGCACTCTAGATATCTCTAAAACATTTTATGTTGCGTTTACAAATTTCGGTATTTCAGGGTTTTTGGGCAAGTTTTCAGTTTTGCATTATAAGTAATGGTTTTAATATTTTAAATGGAGTCCCCAACTTATTTTAATAGCATAAAAAAGCGTGCCAAATTTCAATCAAAGTTCAATCTTTACCAGCTACCGAAATATGACAATATCACACTTTCATTAAAATTTGACGATAATGCTGCTATCACTGATTAATTAGGCATACCTAAAAACCCGCATATACAAAATTTTGTATTTTTTACTAAAAGTGTAGCGTATTATATCTTAGCAACTAATAGGGACAAAATTTTAAAAATGTTTACCTAATTTTTTGCAATAAATAAATAAAACATTCCATTTAAAAGAAAATGAAAAAATACGTGTAGCACAAAACTGGTAAATTAGGCAACAGTGCCGATACCACTATTTAATTTCACATGTCTAAAGCACCTTATATACAAAATTTGGTAAATGTAGCTTTAGCAGTTTAAAAGATATTAAAGAGTTGCAGTACTTTTTTCTAACACAGTATGTGAATGACAGGTTATATACAAAAATGTATTGAATTTACCATAATTAAAGAAATAATCCATTACAATTTACTTTAGGGTAATAGCCGAAAATATTTTTGACAAATACTTGGATTGCCCTGGTAATGGAACTAAAAAAGGGAAGAATTTTTATTTCAATAAAGATTCTGTCAAAAAAGCAATGAGTAAATACATTTTCTAGTTGAACTGTTTAAATTTATTACAGACTAACCGACAGACTTCTTTTGGAGTTAAATATATTTATTCCCGAACTTTTTATTCAATCATAATAAAATTAACAAGTTACAAACTTTACCTTTTTATAATATTAGTATAAATTAAATTGCATTGGATTAGCTTAAAGATAAATTGTGTTCTTTATCTACATGTTGGAGCATGCTATCCAAGACAGCCTTTTTAGCCAGATTTAACAAGTCTAAAACTGTTTTTCTTTTTGAAATTTTTCTTTTATAGTCTTGCGAACCGCGGACGACAAAGGGCTTTACAATATTAGCAACAGTTCTGCGGTTTCTTCTTCCCAGCCGAACCTGCAGGCCCGTAGTCTACAGGTGTTTATTTAGTCTGCTATTACCTGATAGTTGACCCAATATTATTTTTATTACCCTCCAGTTATAATTTAAAGGATTTTTTGTAAATTTTGGCGAGTATGCCTTCATAAAGTTTTTCGTATGACGCTGTCCTGGTGTTCTTATCCACCAGTCTTAGAATTCTCTTATGATCCATAATCTAATAAAAAATCTTACTTAGCATGGGAGAATACTAGAGTAGCGCTCGGGACCTACCATTGACTTGCCATGCAGCACCCTCCTTTTACAGTTTATTAGCTTCTTCATTGCTTTGGTGGCCCTCGTGTCGTGGTACTTAGGCAATAGTTAGTTTGTAAGATGCATCCACCTCTTCCAGGCTAGCAGTTCTCCATCAGCTTGAAGCTGATCTTGTCAGTACTAATTCTCGTGATGGCATCCTGAATGTCCAAATAAATTACTATGTGTTTATCCATACAACTTCTTTTTATGATCTCGTTAGCACATTTTTCTATGGCTACAATTTTCACTTGGAAGACTGTAGGGAATGAGTCCTTGGTCTGTTTTAAGGCCGTCTGTATAACAGTTTAGGTCAGCTTTTAGGGCCTGTCCGGTAAATTTTTTGAAAATTTTTGCTTAGCCAATAGCTTGGTATCATTTTATCCGAAAGCATCTCCCACAATCAGTTGACTTTTGGTCCTCCTTAAGTATTCAGTGTATATCCCGGTTTTCTTTTCCCGCAAAGTCTTCAGCCTCTACCAAGGGCCATTTTTGCCTTCTAAGTGATTTTCTTTAAATGAGGCCCCCAGGTCAATTTTTGGTTAACGATAACTCCTTAATATTTGGCCTCTCTTAAAAGGAATTTTAACTTCGTTGAGCCTGGGAGTTTTTAACCCTATCAGTGCTATTTACAGTAAGGGTTATTGTGTTATAAGGGTTCACTAAAAGTCCCTTTTGTTTGCACCATTTGTTAACGGTGTCAACAGCGTTCTGCATTTTGCCTGATATGTGGTCTAGATGACCCCCACTGACCACAATGACCTTGTCATCAGCACACCACAGGCTGTGTACCTTTTACAAGTCAATCTGTTGAGAAGTCCATCTACCAGGTCTGTCCAATATAATAGCGATGTACGCCTCCTTGTGGGCAGCCCCTTCCCACTTACCCTTCCATTGTTACTGTGCCTAAGGTGGATCTTATGACCCTATTTCTCAGGCTGGCATCGATTCAGTCGCAGACTGTATCGGAGACACCTTTTTCCTTAGCGCGTTCATAAATTTATTTTTGTAGTAGTAAAATGTTTGGGTAATACCTATGTCATATAAAAATATAACTACATCTAAAAGGTGTCAAGCCAAAACCAACTTAAAACAATTTAACGTCCCGTTGACTCGTTACTAAATTTATGTGTCAACGTAAATAAAAACACACATTTTCAAATCAAGGAATTACTTTTGGTCTATATAAAAGCTGAAAATGATAATAGCTTATTCGTCAAGCATACATAAACACTTCAAAGGCAGTCCGCGTTGGCTTTTATATGTTTACGGTTTACCGGCGTTACAAAATGGGCTTGAAAGGCGGGAATGATTTTAGTATTTATGTTCTTTTAGGATTCGAAATTTGCAGGATTTTTTGATAAAACGTTTTTATGATTAAAAAAAGGACGTTTTTTGAACAACGAAACATAATGTTTTATACCGGGCGACACAAGATAATGTTATCCTTAATTTTTTTTCTTTAGGGAGAGGGGCGTCTATAAATTACGTTAGAAATTTTGAACGAGGAGAGGAAGAGGGGTCTGCGCAAATATAACATAATTTTTCTGCAGCCAGAAACAGAAAAAAGGTATTGAATTTTAGGCAGGTCCCTTCGGGAAAATATGATGCAGTGTTTTACTTTTAGGTAAAGGAACTTTTTTGTGCTCTTATTTTGGCTACAAAGACACCATTTTAGTTCAAGAAATGCTGTTTTTGCATTCCCATAAATCTTACGTTTGATTAAGGGTGGGGTGGGAAGCGTATGGGGGTTAAAGACAATCTTATCAAATCTCACCAGAGGGTCCTTTTTTGCATTATCACAATTTTAAAATCACTTTTGGTTTAACAAAAGTACCATAAACTTTCTTACTACAAGCCCCTACTTCTTTTTCTATACAATTCTCTTCTTAATGATATATCAAACAGGGTGGTTTTTTTCAATTAAACACCATACAGAAATTATTTTTAAAGATTTTTTTAATAAGTTATTCCTGCTGGGTGGGCTGTAAAAATAAAAAAAAATAATTATTTTACTTTTACAGGCATTGGTATTTTCCACTTTATTAGATTACTTACATTTGGTAATTTTAGTTTTGAATGTACTAATTGATAAAAAAATATTTCTTTTAAAAATTTTAATGGTTACAATCTAATTTTATTTTATTTTTTAATTCTACACTGAAATTTTCTTTCAATAGGTTAGGTACATCTAACTTTATTAGTATCGGAAATATGGCCATGCAAATTAGGTATTAAGGTATTTTTAAAGTGCGGCCATTTTGTATTGACTAAAGATATTGACTTTGTTTTTTAGAGCTATAAAGTACTAGTCAGGAGCTTTAAAATGATGTGCCACAAGACCTATCTTTTTATGTATTTTTTCCAAGATGGTGCCCAGCCGCCCATCTTAAAATTTTCATCTGTCAATTTTGCTTTAAAACATAGTATTTATGCATCAATTTTATATATTTTAAATTGATCCGTTAAAAAAATTAAAAAAGGGGGGACATTAAAGAAATGCACTGTATAGTATTATATTAATATTATACAATATTGCCTTTCATTTCATTTAATAAATTTAATAAAAATAAAAAACTAAAAAAAATAACTATAATCAACAGTAACAAATATTTGGAAATTTGGAATTCGGATACCCACAGTTGGGTAATATATAATTAAATTGTTATATATTATATCCTAATATATTCTTATACATTTAAAACTGCATTGCTCATAAACGACCTAGACGATATCGGTAAAAATAACTTCTAAAATATTTTGTGTGTCGTAGTTTTATTCAGTTTATTTAGTTTGGTTTGTGTGAGCTGTTAAATTATATACTCGTATACTTATATTCACGAATATTGGACATATTTCAGTTTTAATTCAAAGTTTTAAAATTTCATTCGTTATAAATTTCTAACTTCCGGGGTGACATCATCGAGTTGTCTAAAAAGTTCTATGATATGCAAAAACTACCTGTTGCAGTGCTTGGACAACATTGACAGAACAGAGGAAACGATAGGTTAAACATCTATTAACCCGACACCCCTAGCACTCTGGTACTTAGGCATATGTCTTCGTGGGCTGTCACAAAAAAAAAATTGCCTTAACATTACTGCTAGAAATGCAGTAAGGATATTAAAAGTCCCTTCCCCACTTTACCTTTTGAATGGGGCAAGATATCGAGGTCAAGTAAATTTTGGGTAAAAGGGTGTCACTTAAACTTAATTCAATGTCTTCTTTAAAAATTTGTGTTTTCTTCTAGAACAAAAATATTGATATAAATAAAAAAAGAGATGTTAAGAAAAGATAAAGCTTAAAATTCAATACACTGGTAAAAAATTGTGACTTTAAATTATTAAACGGGGTGTTTGAAAATTTGGGTTAAAATGCAACATTTGACTCTTCCCCGTAATACACATTATTTTATAAAACTTTTCGCAGTCCTCACATGAAATAATAATTCTGATAAAAGAACGTATCACCAAACAAAAAGATAATTGAAATCGGTAAAAACCCAATTATTTACGATTGAACCAAAAATTTCATTAACAGGTTTTTTTTGTTCAGGAGTGTATATTAATTTTAATTTATTAAGTACATGCCTAAAAAAAGGTTATTAAAAAGAAACAAGTGCCGAGTTTAAAATCAGTTTAATGATATTTTACGTTCCGTCAACTCGCCACTAAATTTGTCAATGTCAATATATATAAAAACAAATTTGCAAATCCATGGATTACCTTCGGATTATTATTTAAAAGATAAAAATATTTTGAAGCCGCTTATTTGCTTAAATCGCTGTTGGGAATTTAGGATTATTTTGTATTTTGGTTTTTAAAATTAATTAATTCGCTTTTAAATATGAAAAAATATACATATTATAAAAGGTGGAAATTCTTTGGACACAGTGGCTCTTTAGTGACAGAAAATCAAAATCATTTGAATATCCCAGTTAATAAGACCACAATGATTATTTTAGAATGATACTGGTCTGCAACGATATTTTCCTTTAAATAAAAATGTAATTAACATAAAGCATTAAGGTCCATTAATACATATCCGTGCCGTCTCCGTTTAGTGTCAGTTCCGGGTCCGGGTATTTTTGATGTGATATTTATAAATATCCGAGTTGCGGTAGTATACGGACGGCTATAGGAGAGAAAATTTTGCCGTTTTTGCCGTATTGGCTTCATTACTGGATGAAGAGAAAAAGCAACAACAAAAGAGGTGAAAGCAAAGAAGTTAAAGTGTTTACCCTGTATGGAAAAATAATGAAACCAAAGGCAATTTTAAAAAATACAGAGAAATAGTCTGTGCCCGATACGTGCCCCGTCAGTGCGGAAACCAAAAATATCGTTTGGTATTAATTTGTGTTCGGGCACTGACGTGCCCCGTCCGGAATACGTCTCTGTATAAATATCTTTATATAAGATATATACATTGTTTTTTTCTGTCCGGAACTGTCATAACACGGAACGGACAAGGTCTGGATATATATAAATCGACCTTTAAGGGTTCTTATTATACATCTGCTTTTAGTTTTTGCTATCATATCACAATTTTGTGTGACGTTCTTGCATAAATACTACTTTATTTTGTACAGATCGTACTTGTAGACACTAAAACAGTTCGAATTAGTAGAAAAATGCATAAATTAACCGACCTAGGATGGTTTTACAAAATCTAAAGCAACCATCAAATACCAACCCCTATTCTTCGGCTAAAAGCCTAAGTACTAACGTACCGCAGGTGTCTTAAGCGAGTTAAGACGAAGTTTGTTGACACGGGACTTAAATACTCAAAGATCTGGGGGAAAGCAAAGACCTCCGCGGGCAGCAGGTTTTACAGTCTAGAAACTGTAGGGATAAAAGAACAAACAAAGTGGGGAGTCCGGGGCCTGTTCAGTTGGACCGTATAGGGATGCATTCGCGCGGCACCACAAGTTTCTCTGTTGGGAACCGTGAGTGAAGGAATTATACTGGACAATTCATCAGAGCAGAAGCAATGAAAGTTCCTATAAAAAAGTGATAAATTCCCCACAACGACGATGGGCAAGAGAAGGTAGCCTTTCTGTAAGTGAAGGATCATTAATGAGGCGAACAACTTTTCTCTAAATATAATCAAGCATGCTAAGGGTTGTGAGGGACGCCATGCCCTAGATATAATAACACTATTCCAAAAGAGATCGAATTTGGGACACATACAAAGTAAATAAATTAGAAGGAAAAAAATATTTTTTTGCTCAAAAGAGAAATCCAAGCTTTTTAAGGCTGCCATGGCTATACTTAGATACAATGTGTTTATGCTAGTTAAGGTTATTCTCAAATGTGACGCCTAAAAGATTAAAGGTGTCTTTGCTTTGCAAAACTATGCCGCTCATAAGTAAAAGGTAAAGGATGAGTATTTGATGACTCTGATGAAACAAAATTGAATGCATTAAAATGAACAAGATTTTTGGTGCCCCAGTCCAATATTAAATTAAGGTCCTGTAACGCTGATTTTACACTTATCAAACTCTTTATCAAATAAGTTGGACCAAGTTTACCTTGAAGAAATTTTATAATGTTAAATAGAAAAATTGGATATTAAAGAAATTTAAGGTCGCCTTGTCAAATGTGTTTAAAGGATTAGAACACGTTCTATTTTTCGTCAAATATTTGATTTAAAACTTTAAAACTACCAATCGAATGAATTAAAAATTGACAACTTGGCAGTTATGAATGAAATACATTTTTTTGTTCTAACTAGGTCTCCTAAGGAAGCGCGATAGAATTTTTTTTTATATGAAGTACTAACATTATTTTGGCTCACTCTATCACCCCTATTATTTTTGACCTTACCTTTTTGGACACCCTGTATAATAACTTAAGCTTAAAGAAGCGTGCGCTTACAGGTAATTCAATATTACACATTAAATAGACTTTAAAATTGGCAGCTGTAATCAGAATCAAGAGACCTTTTAAATAAAATATTACTAGACTTCTCTTTCTGTTTAAGATTTTGGTGGCTTACCCCTGCTAGAGGGTTGCAGTTCAGGGGGTGAAAGTGGCAAAACAAAATATTTTCCCCTAAAATCTAAAATCGACGGGTCCGAGCGTTTTTCCTTAAATGACATAAAGTGTCCAAAATATATTTCGTTTCTAAATGGCCACGCTGTATAATCCTTATTAAACAAGGTTGATATTCAGAGTTGAGCAGTGCTATCTTGACAAGTAACTTTAATAGAATCAGCCTCTCATTTGTTTAGGATTTGTAAAGTTTGGATTAAAAGCTTTGCCAAATCCAGGTACAGAAAAGGCTGAAGATGTGTTATACAGTATGTCTACTTAAGCTCGCATCACGGAGATGCCTGATAGCTTGGATAAAGCCGCTCACCTAGGGTGGACTCGACCGCCCAGCAAATAATATATGTTTAACCATTAAATAAAACTTTTTGAAATAAATTAAACCAAATAACTAGTTATTTCTTATTTATTATAATTTGACATTTAGATTCTTCTTAATAGTAAAATAATAAACCCAAGAACAAAAAGTAAAACCCAACATATTAAAATTAAAATATTTTTATTATATTTTTTTATAAAAATATTATAAATAAATTACATTGTTGCTATTACTAACAAAATTTTTAATTTTTTCAGCTAGATCCTAAATACCTGTATAGTTTGGTGACACCTGGGCCAAAGAAATTTTTTCTGGAAGGTCTTACCCAACAACGCAATTTTTTCTTTAAAATTTCAATTTTTTAAAATAACCTTACAAAATATAATATTTTAATAATGCATAATAAAATACATTTATTAACCTACATTTTAATATATCAATCATTTAAATTAATTTCTATGTATCGCAGTAACGTTTGAATTTTCACTGAATAAAATAGTATATTTCCTAACTAGTGCTAAAAGTGCCACTTTTCCGAACGCGACTGCAGTTGACCGATGCGTAGCGGAGTTCGGTCAAGCATCAGTCAAGTGCGGAAAAGGCACTTTCGGCACGTGTTAGGAACGCTATTTTTTCTACGAGCGTAAGGAAAACATAATAACAATTTTTTTATTTTAACACAATGCCACCTAATATCCTACCATACAGAAGCAAAATATTGTTTTTAATATGAAGCAGTGCCAGTTATTGCCACCAACTAATATTTGGTTTATGTACCATGTACTAGTAAGGAAAAGTGATTATTATTCAGCACTAGTGCGAAAAAGTGACACTTTCAAACTAAATTGCGTGCGGAAAAGTGCGGCTTTCCACACGCTAGTAGAAAAAATACATTACCTTCATTCAAAACGTTTTTGACCACTAAAAGATTAAAAGCGGTGACACGGAGCGCAAGTCAGCTTATTCAGAATTTTAGCTCCAATGCTTGTATTGACTGATAGATATCGGACCGAGTAGAGGTTGCGTTTAGAAATTATGACGCAGGGTGGGGCTTTCCGGACCTCCCATAAACAACAATATTACTTTTCATAAACACAAAATTTATTTATACGGATCAAGATATAAAAAACAATTTTGCAAATCCCTAGATTTATTTAGGATTATACAGGGTGTTCATTTGAAAACTTCCCACCACGGATTTATCGAAAACAACTGATTAAAAGAAAAAACGCCAAAATACTTCAAAAGGTTTGTCAAGGAGGACAACTGTCTAACCTAAAATTACTTCACCTCCTTTCACCCTCTGCCCCCAGGGTCATCCCCTTAAAAATTTTAAATGGCAAGGGGTATCGAGTAATAGCTTGTTTAAAAGGCCCTTCGAAGTCTTTTATTTTGGCGTTTGATATTTTAAATCGGTCAATTCGTTTTCGAGAAAATTAGAAAAATCTTTGTTTAAACACTTACATAAACGACGCGAGAAAGTAACAAAAAAAAAATCGAAAAAATTGAAAAAAAAAACAAGCAATCTTATGTAAAATCGAAAAATATTCACTTTTTTACTCTTGACATTATAGTCGAAATGTCAAAATTTGACAGCTGTCATTTGTAAAACTTTTTTATTATTCGAGATAGAGCAAACATGAATAGGACCTTTTCGATAGATTGTAACGTCATTATGAAGAAAATGTAATTTCGAAATATACAGGGTGGCTCAGAAAAAAGTTACCAAATTTTTTTTTCGAAATCCACAATTTGGATTAGCGGGATCGAATCGGCACGGTCTAAAACCACTTTGACCAAATTTTCAGGAAAATCGAAGAAAAATTTTTTTACTCTTCAGCTGTCATAAATTAAGCGATCGAGTAATATATTTTTTTAATTTCGAAAAACTAATGTTGCATTCGGATAGAGAATGAAAAAATAAGACTTTTTTGCTTTTTTGAAAAATTCGATTGCTCGCTTCTCAGACGCGTACATTTTTGACATTTTGACAAGGATAAACAAAATCGCGGTTGTTTAATAGGGATGTTGCGCATTTATGATAGTTATTTAACACTTATTGAAATAAATACTGATATTTTCATGTTTTTGTTTTTTATCTGAACAAATTTAGATAAACAAAGATTTTTCTAATTTTCTCGAAAACGAATCGACCGATTTTAAAAAATCAAACGTCAAAATAAAAGACTTCGAAGGGCCTTTTAAACAAGCTATTACTCGATACCCCTTGCCATTTAAAATTTTTAAGGGGATGGCCCTGGGGGCAGAGAGTGAAAGGGGGTGAAGTAATTTTAGGTTAGACAGTTGTCACCCTTGACAAACCTTTTGACGTATTTCGGCGTTTTTCTTTTAATCAGTGGTTTTCGATAAATCCGTGGTGGGAAGTTTTCAAATGAACACCCTGTATAATAGCTAAAAGCTATTGCGGTTTAGCTCGTTCAAAAGTATTTATAAAATCTTGAAATTCGGTTTTTTTGCTTTAATGCAGGGTTTACTAAAGTTATGAAACGAATGTGCACATATACATAGTTGGAGTTTATATAAGTGTACTTTTATTATTCTGCCTTTAAGATAGAAGTAATAATGTTTTTAATTAAAAAATCCCTATATAAAATTTAGTTCCACAAAATATGTATTTAAAATATTTAAACTTGCAGTTTAAAGATACAATTATTAAACTTTTAGTTCTGCATATTTAGTTTTAATTTTTATTATTATTATTTATTTATTACCATCATTTTTATTTGTTATACTACTAAAACTATAATTGTTTTTGCTTATACCAAAGTTTACGTAAAATAATAAGTCTCTGCAATCTCCCATGTCGATCGTAACGCTTACCCCGTGGTGCTAGTTTGCGCTCCGAATTATAATACAGGGGGCATTTGGAAAGTAAGTAACGCTATTTTCTATAGGATGGCTAAGATAAGTAAGAGTAACTTTAAAATTTCTGTGCGGTATTATTCAGAAAACAATTTTATATCAGTGCAAAGTCATGGTTTAGGGTTTTCTGGTGGCTAAAAGATGTATTTATTTATTTAACCGCATGTCGGCTCAAATTGATTAAAAACACAACATTTAATCAAATTGATCTTAATGCATTAAATATAGGTTTTTTAATGTAAGTAAATTTAATTTGTTTTATACAAAAATACATAATGAATTTTTTTAAATAGTAATTTTTGGATAAAAAGAAAACCCTTTCACAGTTTTTTTAATTCTGCTGAAACTTATTGTTTACCAATATTTATTTAAAATTAAATAAGCATAGTTTCGGTGTACGTGACAGGATATTTCTTAAGAACATGTTTGCTACAACATTCATTTAAAACATGTTTTTATCTCTGGACAATCCACGAAAGCTGAAAGCCCAAATACCTACGTACCGTAAGTGACTTAAGCGAGGTAAGAGGCCCTTTGTTTACATGGTACTTAAATTCTTGAAGATTTGAATTAGACCATGTAGAACATTTTATAAGCAATTTTTTTTCCGTAAAAATGAATAAAGTTTTCCATATGGAGAGAACTTAGGCGGACACACTGTAGATTGTTTACGGATGGAGTTTACAAAAAGACAAGTAAATCATTTTTTTTTGTCAAGTAGGTCATTTAATTTACTTTTTTTTTTGCTTGTAAAAAAGAGGATTTACAAAGAAAAAATATTGATTTTAAAACTTTATTTTTAATTATTGAGCAAAATTTTTAATAAATATTTTTTTATTACCATGATGCCTGTTAAGGCTTACATAATTTTTTTCTTTTGGGGGAGATAAAACGTATAATAAAACTGATTTTGGTGTTTTTGGAAATTAATTACTTATTTTTTTAAATAAAATAACGTAAAAATCTTCAAAATTACAAAAGATAATATTTTTGTAATTTGCTATTCATAAACATTTTTTAGATATAAAAAAATGTAATTAAAGCGTTTTCAAAATTTAAACCAAGACATTTTATTTAAATTTAAATAAAGGTTTTAACATTATTGTTATTTATCACACTTCATTCTAAATAAATCTTATGACATGGAATTTTGTTTAAAAATTTAAAATAAAGGTAGTTTACTCCTAACGAAAAATAATATTTTTTAAGTTTTTGAAAATCCTCTATACAAAAGGAACATTTTTCGGACAAAAAACTTTTTTTTTTTAACAAGCGAAAATAGTTATTAAAGAAATTTTTTTTTTAAATTAAATTTTGTTCCATCTTTTTTTCTTTGTAAACCCCAACCGTGGACGGTCTATAGAAACAAATATTTTTAAACGATCCTTGTTTTTTAAAGAGCTTTTTTGAGGTATAAGTACAGACCAATTAAAGACTGCCAAGTAGCCTAGATAAAGCTTAAAGAAATGCAATAAAAATTGTATATGGAATGAAACGTTTATTCTGGTTAGTTACCATCAGCAAACTTCGTTTCCTTCCTTTAAAAACCTCCCATTAGCAAATTCAATCGCCTATTTTAAAATAACTCAAAAACAGTTGTTCGTAGCTATATTTATCACGTATGTCTTTTTTGAGAAAACATCATGGAAGAATAAAAATTATACAGAAGAAATGCAATAATAATATACCAAGGCAACAAAAAAGTTATGGACACTTTGAACATAAGCAAATGACTGCACGTGGTTCCTTCACATTTAACAAAATAAACATGAGCAATCTTCGTTTCCTTACATTAAAAAACCTCCCATTAGCTTGAAATAACTTAAAAACAATTGTTCGTAGCTATATTTATCAAGTATGTCTTTTTAAGAAAACATTATGGAAAAATAAAAATTATACAGAAGAATTATAATATACCAAGGCAACAAAAATGCTATGGACACTTTGAACATAAGCAGAAGACTGCACGTGGCTCCTTCTACATTTAACAAAATAAACATGAGCAACCTTCGTTTCCTTACATTAAGAAACCTCCCATTAGCAAATTTAATCATTTCATCTTAAATAACTTAAAAACGGTTGCTTGTAGCAATATTTATTAGGTATGTATTTTTTAAGAAAATATTATGAAACCATAAAAATAATGCCAAGGCAACAAAAAAGGTTTAGACACTTTGAACATAAGCAAAAGACTGCACGTGGCTCCTTCTACATTTACCAAAATAAACATGAGCAACCTTCGTTTCCTTACTTTAAAAAACCTCCCATTAGCATTTTTTGTAAAAAATATTATTAAATTAAGTATTTAAAAATATCCAAAATAAAACTTAGACTTTGACATCCTGTATCCAACAAACAATTTATTTTTCGATAAATTGCGTTAGATCGTTGTATTTTGACCCAAGGAGTTTGTGGTCGCATTTTGTACAGAATTTTTAGAGAGACCCTGTATGAAACTTCTGTAAAAACTCTACCAAAAGCTTTAATTCAATGTATGTACCTTATTTAAGTGACACTAATAATCTTGGGGTGGATGTAACTTGTTTCTCCAATAAAAAAAAGATTGTTTCTATGTATGTAGACAGGCATACAATTTAAATATTTAATCCAATTTAACCTAAAAATACTAAAAATGTGTTAACAATTTTTTAAAATAAATACGATTTAAGTAGACCAATTTAAAATTTGTATTAGGTAGTTATTAATTTGTTTAATTTAGGTAATTAGGATTATTTGTATAAAACCATTAAAACATTTCGTGGACACAATATTTGTAGAATACAAAAAGCTTTTAAAAATCCCCAGCTTCGTTTTGGATTAACTGGAAATTACTATGGCTTAGCTCATTGGCAAACACTTTAAAACTTTTACAGTAGCCTCAATTTGCTTTTATACAGAGCTTATGAAGTTGTGGAGCGGGACGTAAATTATTTTTTTGAAAACTGTTTGTATTTATTTATTTTAAGTACCCTAGCTTAGGGGCCGTAATGAATTTAGGGCCTTGAGGCCCGGGTATATGGCGGCATAATTTAAGGGAAGGAAAATTTTTAAAATGGCAAAATTTTTAAGGCGTATAAAGTAAAGATTATCCATTTTAAAAGATGTCTATAGTAGAGACTAAACTATGGTGAAAATGAAAGGAATTTGATCGGTGCTATTAGTTACATTATCTGAAATAAAAATATGTCATGAGATACTGATGTTACCGCAAATGTCACCTTCTTTTTTAAACTTTATGGCCATATTTTCGAAACTACTAAAGACATCAAATGTGCTATTTTTTTAAACTCATTAGAACAATTTTTAATTCTTGACATAATATACAAGGTGTTTTATTAAAAAAAAGTTGAATGTATATTGCATTGCGCATTTTTTTAATAAAGTTTACCGGCTACAAATTGTTTACAAGGAAAATCTTCTTTGACTTTGAAAAGAGTAAAAACTTCTTTGCGGACAAGTATAGGCCAAGACAGACCTAATGTTCTTGCATTATTGTCAGTTGAAGCACAACTAGTTTAAGAAATTGATTGTTAAGAGCGCATTTCATTAAAAGTGTTCGTAGAGAAGAAATCCCAAACTGCTAATTTTAAAATATGCTGTTCGCAGACGTTTAATTTTCTAGTTTCCAACCGTCAAAAAAAACCGCTGATTTTGTAAATTTTTTGTTGAAGACATGTGCAATGACTATTACTGTGATTTTATTTGATTTTACATGTTTGTTCGTTCGTAGTTGTTTACAATTGCAACATTTTAGCCAAATTAAGTGTGTCTTCAGTGTTTGTTATAGAAATTATTTTATTTTTTTTTTAAATATTTATTAGGATATGCCATACATGATTTTAAACATTTGGCTAGGTGGCGCTGGTCCAGTTGGCATTTAACGTCATGCCGTTCACAGAGTTAAACATTTCTAACCTAATTAGAAAATTATTTCTAAACAAGCATGAGCATTAGACAATTGGAAATTGGTTGGAATTTTGCTCTACGAACAAAACTATAATTGCTGTTTTTGCGCGGACCAAAGCCAGAAAGAAAAATTTTTTAAATTGAATAGTATTAAATAGTATTTGTTATTTATCAGTCTTTTATGTCTGTACTGTGCAGTTACTTTAGTAGAAAATTTTAGTTGAATAGAATTAAACTATATTTAAACAATTATACTGGACCTCTATCTATATAACTAAATAAAATATAAATATACACCCCATTTCTTCGAAAAGGGTGGCAAATTAAATCGGGCCTAGGGCGAAAACATGCCTAAATCCGCAACTGTTTAGGGATCTAGTAACCCAAGGGATTACGTAGTTTTTGCATAATTTTTGATCCCTTTAGATTTCTTAAGGACCCAGTCAGTACAATTTTATCATATTTTCACAAAATAGTTTTTTAAATTATTTTTCTTTAGGACCTTGTTCAAAAAGCTTCTAAAATGTTTTTATTTTTAAAATTTAAACAATTATTGGCCCAGAAAATATTAGAGAGACATAGAGATATCTGGTAGTTTTATGTCATTTTGTTGTGTCCAAAAAATAATGGTATAAACCCTTGCTAAATATATTAAATTATTCCAGCACCAAAACACCCTTTAGGTATATTGCAACTACATAAAAAGCAATGGTAGTATTTTACATTAATTATACAGGGTGTCCATAAAACGTTTATAAAAAATGCTACCACATACCTACTTGATCTAAAATACAATAGTAATTTAACGTTATTTACCTTGGTCAAAAAAACAATCGTTTGCGCCAGTTTATATTTCATTTAAGTTATTTTAAAATTATTTTTTAAAAATAAAGATTTTTTAGAAAAACAAATTTTAAGGAAATTTATCTGCTCACATTTTTGTTGTAAAATGTTTAGGAAACCACCTGTAGTCCTTCGCTTATGTTAAAAATGATTTTTTTTGCCTCAGTTTAGTATTGCTCAAGTAAAAAATTTATATTTGTGTATATTTTTACAAAAAAGGTACCTTCTGGTAATTTTGGCCCAAGGCATTTGCGGCAGCATTTTGTACAGACCTTTTTGACAACACCGCAATTCTATTAAAATTTGGGAACAATGCTGATATCATTGATTAATAAGACATGCCAAAAAATCCCTAAATTAAATTTTGTAAACTTAGCTTTACCGGTTTTAAAGATATTTAGGACCTAAATTACTTTTTTCTAAAGTGTATTCACATAAATGGAACGATTTAAAAAATTAAAAATAAAAATGTTTAGCACAAAATGGAGAAATCTGGCAACAGTGTCAATACCACTATTTAATTCCACATTCCACTAACCAAAACACCTTATATACCAAATTTGGAAATGTAGCTTTACCGGTTTTAAAGATATTTAAAAGTTTCAGTACTTTTTACTAACCCGGTATAACTTTACTAGTTTCGGAAATATGACTCGGATCTTTGGGTAGTTTTTAACGTACTGCCATTTCGTAGTAGGTGAAGATATTGACTTTATATTCTGGGACTCAACAGGAGCTTTAAACTGATGTGTCATAAGACTCCCCTTTCCGTTTACCTTTTTCCCAAACGGCACCCCGCAGCCATATTGTAATTTTCATCCGTCAATTTCACTTTAAAATATAGTAATAATGGATCAATTTTAAATCCTAAAATCATAGTTTTTAACCTAATCAACTTTTATACTTTTTATTCATTGATTTCATTGTGCTTCTTTTTCAGAATACTTTAACAAAACGGTAAAACTTTATATAAAATCGCACAATGGCTGGTCTACAAGTTTTTATGAATTCTTGGCAAACGCACAGCCTGTCCAATAAAAATTCTTTATATAATCATAAAGTAATCTGAAAATCCAAGTTTGACATAAATTGATTTTCGACGTGGACCGAAAGACTGTAAGTGGGCTAACACGATTAATAAAAATCTCTTTAAGAATACAGGGTGACTGACGGTAAGTAAGTATACTATTTTAAAGAAAAAATTGAGTCATTTAAGCTCTCTATGTAATCTTTTTTTTTTTTTCAAGTTATTTATGGCAGATTTTTTTATTTAATATGTAATAAATGCTAGCCTAAAAAATCTTTTTTTTTGCTTTATCTCTCTGCTCTCTGCTAACAATCAGGGCGTAAGTGGTGAATACCCTGTGTTATTATCAGAAAGATAAATATTATCATTCAGCAGTGGCGGCTATTTAGGTGTAGTAAGTAAAGTGCCACTTAACCAAAAATAAATAATAAAACATATAACTATTATTCAATTAAATTTCTCATTTCTATTTCTTATTTGTAAAATTCGCCATGAAAAATCTAGCATATAAATTAATCGCTGGCGCGAGTCGCTTTCCTTCTCTTTCGGCAACGCGACAAGTCTTTTGCAAATATAAAACGGACCAAAGTATACACCTCATGCGGGGCTTTGTTTACGCTTTGACGCTCCGTTGCCATGACAACGCTATACTTGCCGGAGGCCAGAATCGCGGGTGGAAGTATCAGGTGTATTGCTTGGTAAATCGCTAGCCCTAAAAAGATAGTATAGGTTTTGGTCGTTTCATTGGTTTTCACGTATTATTTCGATTGTTTCCGTTTTAGTATTATTATTTGAGTACTAAAATGGTAAATGCGCATTTTTTCCCTTCCTGCACTACATCTGTTTTTAGACCCGCGAGCCGCCACTGTCATTCAGATAACTATAAAAGCTAGTTCATACAGACGCGAAAAGCGAATTGGGAAACGCGAATTTCATTCTCATTTGTCAATTTCACATAAAATTAAAGGCGGGTAATTCAGAATAAAGATAAGATGTTGCAAATTCGCAAAATTTAAAATTCAGTGGGCGGGAAACTTGAGATCATTTTAATTTCGGGCGAATATTCGCGTTCGACATGCGTAGAAACAAGAGGTTATTTGTCATATGTCATTTCAAAAACAATTTTGTTAGTGTTATTTTTATGTGTCATTCTATTAGCTGTTTGAAACGGTATTTTTGTTTTCATTTTCTTAAGTATTTTGTGTTTTTGATTTGAATTTATATTAAGTTTCAGCCCTTTTCATTACTAACAAATTTGCAGCGTTTCTAAGTCTTAGATGCCAAATAAATGTGCTATTTTCTTTATTCATCACATCGGATAAATGTTATATTATTAAAAGGAAAAATAAAGAAAATATCAAAAGAACCCAAGCGTAGAGTCACCACTGAAATAAAAACAATACGAGAATTTTTTGACTAAATATTCGCTTTCGCAATTCGCTTTTCGCGTCTGTATGAACTAGCATTAAGAATGATGAATACCGCCATAAGCAAATTTTATGTATTACGTCTTACACCTAAATTTTAGCGTGTTTGACATATTTTTAATTAATTAGGCAAGAATGGTTTTGTGGAACCAAAACCGAAAATATCCATTAACTTTTCTTTTAATAAATACTTATTTAATTATGTTACCACGACAAATACTTAATTAAATAAGGTTTATATCAGTTTAGTTTATAAATTTTACAAAAAAAAGTGTTTAAGAAATTTTTGGGTTTTTTGAAAAGTTTAACACCTTATATCTTGAGAACGAAAAATTTGGGGACCCATGTTTGTATAAACTTTTTACATAAAAATTGCCAAGGAACACGCCCTTAAATTTTCTTACCGCAAGTAAGAAACACCCTGTATTTTTATTGTTATAATTTGTTTTACAAAATTTAGGTTTAAGGGATTTTTAAAACATAAAAAATCAGGAAAATGTAAAGCCTACATTCCCTTGCTGATGTTGTCATGTCATAATTTTTTTTTACCTCGATATATTAGGGCTTTAGTAAAAATGTCTATTCTTCTATATTAAAAAAAAATATAAACAATTACTTTTTCTCAAAAGATGAAATGTTTGGTCCGTTTGTCTTCTTGTCTACCCCTTCGTAGGACATACTGTATGTATATTTATGGCGTATGTCTTAAGCAATGTAAAGACTTGGATACAATCGGGACAACATTGTCGGCCGACTGTATCTTGTTCAAAAAATTTTTCAGCAACAAAGTTGGCCGACATTTGCAGATACAAGTGTTTCGCGTTCACACTGGTTTAAAGCTCGTACAAACCTGCCGATGTTTTCCATATTTAATGGAAAATAGGCGTCTTGCCGATTCGCTTGGATTAAAACGCCCACAGATGTTGCCATGACGTTTGCAACAAGTCGGCTGACCGATGTGCAACATTCAAGATACAGTCGGCCAACAAATATTTTCGCCGATTGTAGTTTTGATTGTACGTGGCTTTACAAGTTATTAATTTCAGCATATGACATATTCAGTGCCGGATCAAGCGTGAAGCCGTTAAGCAACCGCTTCAGCGCCAGATCGAGAGGAGCACAAATTTAAGGTTAAAGAAAGTAAAACTTTTTTTTCTTGGCAACACTAAATAAATGGGCGCAACATTTTCTCTTCTCTTTAGTAGAAAGTAGACCTTAATTCGGCACTGTACAGGGTGGACCAGGTTTTTCGTGACAAATTTAGATAGTCGATAGGAAACGTTTTTTCATGAAATTGACAATGTAATTTTTAAACTTCAATGAAAGGTAAAGGTTAAGGTAAAGGTAAAAAAGATAAATAGGGAAAAAAAAGTTGAAAATAAATTAATCTTTAACATTCCATATCTTAGAAAGAAATGTAACGTATAATTTTTAATACATAAGGCCACTTGACGTCACTTGGACAAATATACCTTATGGAACCATCTTCATAAGACCGATGGACAAAAAAACTATTATTTTGTATTTCGCTAATAAATAGGACTACAGGAACTATTTGACTAACTAAATTTAGTACGGGCATACCCCCACTAGTGGTAGCCCGTACGGGGCTTAACTAAAACTTTAATTTTTTACTTGACTTTACTTCTACTACCTACTTCTTATCTAATATTTTTCTTATTTCTTCCTCTCAACTTGTTCCGGCATTTTTAGGTTACTGTGTTTATATACAAGGTTGAACTTAGTTTTTTGGTGACTTAGCACGTTTATGACCTTGCCTTAAAATTATTAAAACTTACATACCCCCTATGCAGGGTGTTCACAATATGTTTATTTGGATTTTTTTATAAAAAAATATTTCTTATTGACTGTCTGAATTTGTCACGAAAAACCTGGTCTACCCTGTATATATTATACATATGTCCTTAAAGAGAGATTAGCTAGCATTTAAAGCAAATTATTAAAATGTTTTTTTATGATTTACTACATCACATTTGCAGCGATGCGATGTAAAGTTTACTTTGTCAAAAGCTTTAGCCCATAATCCTCAATACCTCAGTGTAAGTAAATCTAATTACTGACGACATTTTTACCAAAATATTTTTATTTTTAACAAACATTGTCAAATTTATAAATTCAGTTTATTTGATAACCGATTCCACGTTTTCTTATAATGTCAAAAGAGAGAGCATTTATGAATTGTTACGTTCTTGGACTTTAATAACATGTCGAAAAAAGCTGCTTTTTTGTGCCCGTTGAATCATGTCCGATTTTATTAATACAGATTTAGAACATGAATGAAAAAATAGCGCAAAAAAAGAAAAGCCTCTTTGTATAGCCCTTTTCATACAAGTCGCAACATAAATTGTTTTTTATTTTGCGGAACTATAATATCCCGACATTTTTGACTAGCTAAAAAGCTTCTTCTTGTCTTTCATAAAGTGATTTTAAAAATTACTTATTTAGTTTATACAGGGTAATTCAGAAGTCTGACAAAGCTCATTTACTCTTTATGCATAAAACTTTTTAAATTTCTATTTCATACGTTGCCATATTCCAAATTTCAAATTTTTTGAAGTTGCTTGGACAGAATATACCTAATAGATCATATTTGTACAATTTATTAATAAAATGTAGTATGATTATACAAGATGTTACGAGACAGTGCTCAACTTAAAAAAAAATTTCCTCAAGAATTTTTTATTTTCAATGGAACACCATATATTTTATTTTTGATATTATGTTTAGGCCTTTTAATGCCCATATATTTTCTAAGAATTGCTACTACACTACAACTAAGTTAGGTAGTTTCTGCAATATTTTTAATTTTCTTTTTTGTTAATATTAGTTTTAAAGGTAAATATGGGATCCGGAATGGACTAACCAGAACTAACCAGAACTAACCATATTAGATAAATATTGTTTAAAAAAACAATATTGTTTAAAAAACTTTACAGAAACTCTGACTAATACGACTATTTTGTTTTTGGATGATTTCCACCCGTAACCATAGTTTACGTCAAAAGTAATATTTTCTTGAAAAAAAAAAAATACTGCAGAAGCTGCTTGACTTAGGTGAGGGTTAACCTAAAGAAAATGTCTATGTATTAGGTAGCTCGAAGCTATGATTTAAGAAAATACATATAAACCATACCTACTATATACCTACACAAAAAAATATCATTGACATTTACATTTTTGGATAACGAGTAAATAAGCTTTTTCAGACTTCCGACTTACCCTGTATGTCCTAGGATCGTAATGTTTAACATGACTGTTACAGATTTTTCAGTATTTTACATGTATTGGGTGTCAAGGTATAAATTGACAACAAACAATTTAATTAATTATTGCAAAAAAAAAAAAATATTAGTTTTTTTTTTTAAATCTATATAACATATTTCCAAGAGCTGTAAATAAATATTTACCTCAATAGTTTTTGAAATATGATTTAAATATTGTTTAGAATTTATTCTCTTTATAGAAAAATAGCCATGGGTGAGCAGTTTTAAATGATTTACAAAATATTCAAACATAATAATGGAGTTATTTAAATAAAAAAAACATCTTTCTTACATTAGACCAAACATAATAGGACTTAAACATGATGTTATACATGTAATTTTAGATTTGGATTTGACAGTGATGAATCACTTTCCACTTATTTTGTACAGGGTGTTTCATTTTCGATGGTTTTACGGGGTATCTCGAAAACCGTAAGGAATATCAAAAATCTAATATAGGACTCAAGACCTCTTTTTTGAGAAAACAACTGTAGTAAAAGCAGTTCATGGCTATTGCGATTCATCTCGGAGCTACAGGGTAATTTTTAGATTTTTGCCAATTTTTACAACGTTTTTTAACTCGTTTGCTTATAAAAAAACTTTAGAAAGGGAAATTGTGTAGTTTTTTTCGAAGAATATGGTGGTGTAATTAGTTTTTTTTTAACTTTGACAGGTTTTGAGAAAATTACTCAACCTATGTTATTTCTTATGAAACGCCCTGTATATTTTTATTTATAGTTATTTAGCTCGCTTTAAGCTTTTAAAAATATATACCATTATGTATTTTTCATTTTAAATTTTGCTGAAAATTAGCATTTTTCATAAATTCGGCTTTTTTTTATAGAAGGCCATGTCAGAAAATAACAAAACATTATTTTTCAATACCTTTTTTTAGTTTAACTTCTCTGATATGACTGATATTTTATTAAAAATTAACTTTTATTTTTTAACCTATTTTCAATAACTTACTTAAGCTTGAAAAATTAATATGTATTTTTGTTTTAAATAGTCTGATCATTTGCATTATACTAATAATAAATAGCATAACAATAATAGATAAGTTCAAAAAATATAAGTAGTATAGAAAAGTACTAGAACATAGAAAAATATTGTTAACTAATGCAAATAAAATAAATATACCTATTACAAAACGGTTTAATTTAAACATTTATTGTAATTTTTGGTTTTTGTTATTTTAAATATGCTATATCTAAAACATATTTATTTTATTTTTATTTAGTAAATATACCACTTTATTAGTACTTTTCTAAATTTAAGTCATATTTTTTTAAGCTAAAGTAAGTTAATTAAAATACCTTAAAAATATAAAAGCTGATTTTTAATAGAATATCAAGGTAGGGAAGCTAAATATTAATAAAAAAGATATTTAAAAATTAAATGTTTTGTCATTTTCCTGTCATAGCTTTTTATAAAAAGATAAATTTAAGAAAAAAGCTAATTTTTGGTAAAATTTGGAATAGAAAATACCTAATAATATATATTATTAAAAAGCTCAAAAAAGCCCAATAAATATAAATAAAAATATACATGGTGTTCCATAAGAAATAACATAAGTTGGGTAATTTTCTAAAAATGGCTCAACATAAAAAAACTTATTACATTACAATATTCTATTAAAAATTTTTTTTATAGCTTTAATAGCAAACAAGTTAAATAAAAATCTAAAAATTGGCAAAATCTAAAAATCACCCTGTAGCACCGAGATGTATCGCAATAGCCATGAACTGATTTACAGTTGTTTTCCCAAAAAAGGTATCGAGAGTCAAATATTAGATTTTTTGATATTCCTTATGGTTTACTTTCTAAAACCATCGAAAATTAAACACCTTGTACGTCACGTACAATTTCACTTACCTTGGTAACATTCTATTTAACAACTGTTCAGTCTTCTTTTTTCAAAATCAAGCTGCTCCGTCCTTTCTCTAATGAGCTCTTCTAAGTTATTTGAATATTTTTCTAACATTTGAAACATTGTATCTACGATATTTACTTTTCGACCGTGATTTAACTTCTTAAACTGATCATGAACGGTGTTGAAATCTGGTCTCATTTCGGCCTGTTCAGCCCAACATTGGCGCATTATATTTATTGCTTCGGGTGGCGCTGCTCCTTTGCTTACAGATGGCCTTATAAGTGGTGGTGGATGTTTTACTTTTTCTATTATTTCTAAAAATAAAAAAAAAACAATATGAGTATAAATTTGCCCTAAATCAAAAATTATTTTTTTCTGTCCTAAATTATTCAAAAAATTTTATATCTTAAAAACCTTATAGTCTAAGATCCAAGTATGAAGCGACCTGCACCCATTTGTTAACCGGATTAAAGACCATTTTTACATTAAATATAGTATTTAAACAGACGTATTGCCACAGACTTGCCTAAAAAAATATATTCAAGACTATTTTTAAATATAAAAAAATACACTTAAAATTATTGACAGGCCCTGTAAAATGACAATTTTTATTTTTACCCTACCTGACGGTATAATTATATGACTATTTTTATCTCTTAAATTTTATAATAAAAAGTCAGTAAAGTTTTTTAAATTTTAAACTTAATATATATATATATATATATATATATATATATATATATATATATATATATATATATATATATATATATATATATATATATATATATATATATATATATATATATATATATAATAATATATATATATATATATATATATATATATATATATATATATATATATATAATATAAAAGTGAATGGTTCTTGAGCCTTGATATAAATACACTAATAAAAGGTAAAGTTTTTTGGGCATATGGCTCATCAATGACTGTAAAAACTAATAAATAAAAATACCCTGTAAGAATTCCGCTACTATGGTTGGTTGTTTAAAAATTACGGAGTCTCCAAAAGAAAATGGAATATCCCGGGCCCGACCAAGACGGTGACACGTGTTTCGTCTTCAGTTAAGACTTGTTTTTACCTACCACCTTTAACCTCGCGATGCTATGGCTGGTTGTTTTTGAATTTCTTGGTGAGATGGCATCGTTGTCTGTATTTATTAGTTGTGTTGTTGTTAGTGAGGGGCGGAAAGAATATTTACAGTCAGTCGGGGCTTCATCAAGGCGTCTGGCGACCTGAAGCGGTTTGACAGGGTATTTTTTATTTATTAATTTTACAGTCATTGATGAGCCATATGCCCAAAGAACTTTACCTTATATATATATATATATATATATATATATATATATATATATATATATATATATATATATATATATATATATTAGCCAAAAACTTTTTTAAACCATTTATACACAATACAAAAAACAACGACAAAAACTAACCCTTCCTCAAAATTTAACATATAAGTCTAAACTTTAATTTTTGTGTGAATGTTATGTTTATTTGCGACATTATTTGAAAAATATTTAATATAAAGGAAAATATACAAAATCAATTATTAAAATATTAAAAAGTTCTGTTTCCGCCCGGATCGAACTGGGGACCTTCCGCGTGTTAGGCGGATGTGATAAACCACTACACCACGGAAACAACTTCCTGATATATGTGTTGAGAAAATATTTGTACTAAAAATAAAAAGTGTTTAAAAATTTTAAACTTGAGTATTAGGTAAATATTCAATGTTTATTTTTATTTCATTTTATCCTAATAGCGGTCTGTTATTATACGTTGCACACGATTTAATTTTTGTTATTTTTTTCTTTTTTCTTGTTTTTTTGTTTTAGGCGACCAGGTAGTTCATGGGAGTGAAGGTCAGCTATACCCTGGGACCAGGCCCGAAGCGGTTTCATTTTTTGTAAGTTGGCGTGACCTGCCTACCTATCCAATATATATAGATTGTAATGTCATAATGTAGACTAATCGTCAATAATAAAAATGCCACACCGTCATCAGTTTTGTCTTACTTCTCAATTATTCCCCTTTTTGTTGCTCGCACACTTGTAAACGACGCGTTTAGACAGCAATAGTTGATTGCCGTCCTTAGTTTTATGACGCTTGTGGCTTTTTTACTATTGAATATATATTTTAAATAGGTAATGTTATACAGTTTAACGAAAAAAGTTTTTTTGGTAATTTTCTAGAAACCTGCGGCAACTCCGATTTTAACGAAATTTGGTGTACGGGGGTTTTTGGGGCGCTGATCACGAATCTGAAAGAATTTTTTGGCGGAAACGTTTCGTTCTCGAGATATTCACCATCAAAGTTCAAATTTGAACTAAGCTTATTTTCACTATATTCCCTGTTCTTTTTGCACACAATTCTTGATTTAAAGCCAAAGTGTGACAAAATATTTGATTTTCACCTTTTAAAAACCTCGTTTTTCTACGTTTTTACATTATTTTTGCATTAAATTGCGTGAGCTTTTCTTTGATAATGCAGCAACCATACATACATAGGGCTTCATGGCACACTGGGATTGGAAATAATTCAAAGTATAGCTATGCAATTTAATGCAAAAATAATGTAAAATACGCCATAACTGGAGGTTTTAAAAAGGTGAAAAATCCAAATATTGTGTGCCACTTGCTTTAAGTGGGGAGTATGTGTGCAAAGAAGGGGAAATGTATTATAATGTATAGTTGGTTGCCTAAGCATGATTGTCATAAATTAATAAATCTAGTGACTCAGGCATTCGACTATTGGCGCGGTGATTAGCCGTGGTGGTACAGTTCTGTTAAGATGGCTAAATTGTACTTTTGTGTATTTTGTAATAGTTTACTTTTATGAAATATAGTTCTTAAAAGTGCATTAATGGCTTTTATTGTTAGCACAACAATAATACATGGTGTCAGGTTGACTGGCGAGTTAAAATTTCGGTGTGGAAAGTCGTTATTTTAGCTTAAAAGAAGAAATTAGTGTCGACTGACTGGAGAATTTGTGCCTTGCAAAAAGTACGCGTCTGGAAAAATGGAGTCGATGTTTAGGCCACCACAGCCGCTGTCCTTGGATGATAGTAACATCGCAGAAAGTTGGAAGTTATTTGTACAGAAATTTGATTATTTTCTTACGGCTACCGACTTGGCCTCGAAAAGTGAGGAAAAACAAGTTGCTGTTTTTCTTAATCTGATTGGAGACGATGGATTAGAACTTTTTAACACGTTTGATTTAACGGTAGAACAGAAAAAATCCCTAAAAGAGGTTAAGGCAGCTTTTGAAGCACACTGTGCACCAAAGAAAAACATAATCTTTGAGAGGTTTGTTTTTAATAGCATTTGTCAGAAAGAAGGGCAGTCGTTCGACTCATTCATCACAGAACTAAGGAAAGCAGTTAAAACCACTGGTTATTCAGCCCCAGAGGAAATGATACGTGATAGGATTGTCATGGGAGTATACAGTAAAGACACGCAGGAAAGATTGTTGCAAAGATCAGATTTGAAACTTACTGATGCGATTAAAATGTGTAAAGCGATAGAAGCTAGCAAATCACAGTGTAAAATACTTCAGCAGGAAGTAGCAGTCAATGTAGTAAAGAAAAAGGAAAATAAATTTGGTAAAAAATCACAAGAAAAAGAGTGCAATTATTGTGGACTAAAGCATGCAAAAGGCAAGTGTCCTGCTTTTGGAAAAGTGTGCAAGAAATGCCATAAAGAGAATCATTTTGCAAGTGTATGTCGATATAAGGAGAAAACAGAGGATTCAGGCAAAGGAAAGAAGAAAACTGTGCATGAATTAGAGGTAAATAAAGAAGGCAGTTCCACTAATAGTGATAGTGACGAGTTTTACGTAAGTGCAGTGTCAGAAACAAATCGGTTCAATGGACCAAAGTGGCAAGTGTCCTGGTATAGCTTCGAGTGAATCTGTGTGGTTCAAAGACATAGAAGTAGCGGATAAAAAAATTAAATTTAAATTAGATACAGGCGCGGAGGTAAGTGTCTTGCCATTTCATTGTTATAATAATTTATCTGGCGAGCATCAGTTGTCCAAATCGAACATAACTTTAGTAGCATATGGTAGTGATAAATTCAGAATTAAGCCTATAGGTGAGGTCACGCTGGAATGCAAAGTAAACGGTAAAAAAGAAAAAATTTCTTTTGCTGTTGTACATAATAAAGATCAGTTACCATTATTAGGTTTAACTGGTTGTTTAAAGTTGGGTCTAATTAAAAGAATAGATCATCTTAATTTTACCAACTTTGAATCTTTTAATGACGTTTGTAAAAATTATCCAATGGTTTTGAAGGGCTGGGGGAATTCCCAAAACCCCATAAAATTATTTTGAAAAAAGATGCTGTGCCACATGTGCAGCAGATCAGACGGATACCGCAAGCCTTGCATTCCAGGGTAAAAAGTAAATTAGATCAGTTAGAAAAAGACGGAATCATAAATAAAATTGACAAGCCAACTGAATGGCTTAATCCGCTTGTTATAGTTGAGAAAAAAAATAATGATTTGAGATTATGTCTGGACCCAAAATATTTAAACGAAGCAATAGAAAGAGAATTGTTTCTCATCCCAACTGTGGAAGAAATAGCTTGTAAATTGTCAAATAAGTCATATTTTTCAGTTTTTGATATGAAAGATGGCTATTTCCAAGTAAAAATAACAGATGAGAGTTCAGATTTTTGTAGCTTTGGTACGCCCTTTGGACGCTATCGGTTTCTACGGTTACCTTTTGGAATTAAGTCTGCTCCGGAGGTATTTCAGCGTAAAATGTGTGAAATATTTGGAGATATTAACGGCGTTGGGTTATACTTTGATGATCTTATTATTACAGGTTCTACTGAGCAAGAACATGATGAAAATTTAAGGCAGGTCCTTGAACGGGCTAAAAAATTTAATATTAAATTTAACAAGAATAAAGTTCAGTTTAAAGCTAGGCAAGTTAAATTTATGGGTCAGTTTTTCTCTGAAAAAGGTGTTGAACCGTGTGAATCATATGTTGATGCGATAATAAATATGCCCAGGCCACAACAAAAAGTGATATCTTACGATTACTGGGAATGGCTAAATTTTTAGGTAGGTTTATCCCAAATTTATCTAAAATAACAGCGCCCTTAAGAAATTTAACGCGATTAGATGTTGAGTGGTCTTGGAAAGATGAACATGAAAATTCTCTTAGCCAATTAAAACATTTATTATCCAATGCACCAGTTCTTGCGTTTTTTGACCCGTCCGCTGATATTATAATTGAAACCGATGCATCCAAAGATGGATTAGGTGCATGTCTTTTACAAAAGGGCACCCTATAGCATTTTGCTCTCGGAGCTTAACCAAAAGTGAGGTTAAGTATGCCCAGATAGAAAAGGAAATGTTGGCTATCAGTTTTGCTTGTCAAAAATTTCATTTTCTGATTTATGGTGTTAAAAATGTTGTCATTCACAGTGACCATAAACCACTTGTCTCAATTTTTAAAAAGACTTGTATGATGTAACTCCTAGATTGCAAAGAATGCGTCTAAGATTGTTAAATTATGATTTGAATGTTATGTATAAGCAAGGTAAATATTTGTATTTAGCAGATACCTTATCTAGAGCTTATTTAAATACTCCTGATTGTAATGATCCCGAACTAGAGTTAGCAATTCATTCACTAGTAAACTATTTGCCTATCTCAGATGAAAGAAAACTAGAATTAAAGCAAGTAACTTAAAAAGATAGTGATCTATGTCAACTTATCAATTTTGTAACTAGTGGATGGCCCGATAAAAATAAAATTCCTTTAAATATTCGACAATATTTTAAACTTAAAAATGATTTAATTGTGTGTGATGATCTTTTATTTTTTGGCAATAAATTAATTGTACCACATGATCTTAGACCATACATGTTAGAAAAACTTCATGAAGGTCATATAGGAATAGAAAAAACTAAATTAATAGCAAGGCAGATATTTTATTGGCCCTTAATGAACCAAGAAATTGAAAATTTTATTAAAAAATGTAAAATATGTGAAAAATATACAAGGAAAAATATAAAAGAACCTTTAAAACCTTATGAATTGCCCGAAAGGCCCTGGCAAAGAATTGGTTCTGATATTTTTCTTTTGCAGACTCGATCTTTTTAATAGTAAGTATATGATGCATACTCTAGCTGGCTTAAAATTGTTTCTTTAAAAAATAAGTCTGCGTCAGAGGTTATTCTTAAACTAAAATCTATTTTTGCAAAATTTGGATGTCCTGACACAATGGTTTGCGATAATATACCTTTTGGTAGTGTTTTAATGCAAAAATTTGCCAAGGAATGGAATTTTAAATTAGTCACAAGAAGTCCTAATTATGCTTAATCAAATGGCTTAGCAGAGAAAGGTGTTGATATAGCTAAAAAATTAGTTAAAAAATCGAGGGAGGAAGGTAAAGATGTGTTTGAAGCACTACTTTAATATCGCAATACGCCTCTCAAATTTATTAACTATTCACCTGCTCAGCTTTTAATGAGTTGCGTTTGTAAAACTAAAATTCCAATGTCAGCAGATCTTTTGACTCCTGTACTTTGTAAAGATGTTAAGAATAGATTAGAGTATAGGTTAAATAGAAATAAATCTAATTTTAATAAGAGTGCTAAACCATTGTCAGACATACAGCCAGGTAAAAATGTCACTATTTTCAAACAAGTTAAAAAATGTTGGGAACCGGGACAAGTTATCAGTAGACATGAAAGTCCTCGCTCATATAATGTTTAGACTGAAAATGGTGATATTGTTAGAAGGAACCGTATCCACTTGAGAGAGTCCACTAATAATTTTTGTGTGAAGTCCCCAAACACACCATTCATTAATGATACTAACTTAACAGAATGTGTGGACCCTCCCAGGCCTACGAGTCCATATAAGCTCGATACCAAAAGTCCAGTCCAGAACCCGCTATTGTAAAAACTGTTAAGACGCGTTATGGTCGACTTGTCAAACCCCACACAAATTAAATTTGTAATCTTAAAGGGGAAAGATGTATTATAATGTATAGTTGGTTGCCTAAGCATGATAACCATAAATTAATAAATCTAGTGACTCAGGCATTCGACTATTCGCGGTGTGATTAGCCGTGGTTGTACAGTCCTGTTAAGATTGCTAAATTGTACTTTTGTATATTTTTGTAATAGTTTACTTTTATGAAATATAGTTCTTAAAAGTGCATTAATGGCTTTTTATTGTTAGCACAACAATAATACAGGAAATATTGTAAAAATAGGACCAATTTAAATTTCGAGTCTGATAATGAATATCTCAAGAACGAAAAGTTTCCGCCAAAAAATTCTTTCAGATTCGTGATCAGTGCCCCAAAAACCCCCGTATACCAAATTTTGTCAAATTCGGAGTTGCCGCAGGTTTCTAGAAAATTACCTTTTTTTATATATAAAAAGTTCTGCATGATCCAAAACCTAGAATTCTATCATTAGATATCAAATTGTGTCAGTCATCTACGAGGTGTGGCCCAAAAATATAATTTTTGTTAGGGAGTTAAGTACCTGTCTTTTTGCTTATATCGCAAATTGTTATGAAGTAAAGATGTTTAGATTTAGAAATCACTTAAGAATATGTAATTTTGAACATTTTCAAAAAAAAAACAATTTTGGATTTTTTTGCAAAAATCAAGACAATTTAAGTTTGTACATTATTGCATTATCAGGAGCGTAGCTACCGCCGTATCAATGATACGGGGCCCTGAGGTACAGGGGCCCCCAAACGTAAGGCAAGAAAATTTGGTGCAGGAAAAAAAGTTTATTTGTATTAGTCTTCAAAAATATATTGATAGAAACGAATAAAGCATTGCCAAACTTAAAAAAAAAAAACAATATTTTTTATAAAGCTAGCCCTTATGATACGTGACTCCTACAAGGCATGCTACGCCACTGTGCATTTTACATTCTTCTTGTTGTAATAACAGTCAAATAAAAAAGAATATTTAAAACTGTCCTATGATATTTGTAATCATAAAATGTGCACAACAACCCAAAATTTTTACTATTTTCGCAAAAAAACTTTTTTTTTTAAATAAATAAACGATAATGCATATTAGAAAGCAATTTTTAATTTCTAACATCTTTTCTTTATAACAATTTTTAATATTAAGAAAAATACAGGTACTTTACTCCTAAGCAAAAATTACATTTTTAGTCAAACCTCGTAGGTGACTGATACAATTTAATATCTGTTGGTTGTTTTTTCGGTTTTGAACCATGCAAAACTTTTTACAAAGAATAACTTTTTTATAAAATGAACAATAAAAAAGTTTCCCATATCATGCCAACTTACGTAGACACACTGTATGTCCGGACTTGCTTCATTTTTAAGAAACAAAGCTTTAAACTTTTTAACAAAGTCGATATTTTTCTAATGTTTTAAACACCTTTTACACTGGCATATATAAGGTGGGGGGTAAAAGGTGTAATTACCGCCCCTATAAAGTTGAAAAACTTGTAATTAAGATTATTTGGTCCAGTGCCGTCGTAGTGGACACCACAGCCAATATTATTAAGAGAAAAATACTTCGCTGACGTTTTACATAGTTTTTATATTTCCTTCCGTTTAAGCACTTAAAAATGCAAGTTTTTGGTTTTTGTATTTTCTTTCTATCTAACTTCGTTTTTGAGAAAAAAAAATAAAGCCACTTTAATTTCTACTTAAACGCACCAATAGACAAGGTCAATATTTTAATTTTTTAATTATGGATGCTATTTTATGAGCTTAATTTAGTTAATGGATACTATTTTGTGTCACTTAAAGTTTTTTCTTAAAAACCAAGCGAGATACGAAAAGAATGCATATTGCTAAAAAGTTGCATTTTTATTTGCTTAATCGAAAAAAATATAAAAACCTTATGAAAAAAGTCAGTGGCGTGCTTTTGTAATAATATTGGCTTTGGTGCCTACTAAGTCGCTAGTGAACCCAATAATCTTAATCTAGAGAGAGCTTTACAAGCGCCTTATTACATTTAATAGATATACCAAATTTGATCTAAATCGGTTATTGCGTTTTAAGATATTAAAAAATACCGACTTCTTTTTTAAATTTTAACGCCCTGTATCTCAGACATAATGCAAGTCCAGACATAGGTTCATAGGAACTTTTCTTCATAAAAAGACATAAGATATATTTAGTAGAAATATTACCCCAGCAAAAACTTTTTTCTTCTTTTACTTTACCAAACCAGATGAAACAAAAATTACCAGAAAAAAGTGCTGTCATACCTTGACACATTAAAAATAATTTTACTTGGTTACGTCAAAATAATTTTTAAGAGATAGATTTTTGTCAAAATATAGCATCTACTAAATATAGCAAATATCCTATTCGCCAAAAAAATATTATAATTAATGTTATGAAATACTTTAAAAGGATGATAGCCCTTAAAGCAATAAAAGAAAAATCTGAAGCAGTAAAACTTTATAAAAAGTAGGTACAAAAAAAAAAAAGTGACCGGAAAAGTAGCAGCAACTAAAACTAAAACAGAACCTTAAAAACCTTATCATATTTGTAATAAAAGTATAGACTTTATTATTAAAAGAAACATGTTACCACACATACCATTTTACATAGATTAAAGAAATAATTTTCCAATGTTTTTTTGGAGCTGCAGTACGTTTTAAAAAGATTTTAGGTAATTTTCTAGAAAATAGGAGCAACTCCGATTTTAACGAAATTTTGTATACGGGGGTTTTGGGGCGCTGATCACGAATCTGAAAGAATTATTTGGCGAAAACGTTTCGTTCTCGAGATATCCATCATCAAAGTTCAAATTTGAACTAAGCTTATTTTCACTATATTCCCCTTCTTTTTGCACACAATTATTGATTTAAAGCTAAAGTGTCACACAATATTTGATTTTCACCTTTTAAAACCCCGTTTTTCTACGTTTTTACATTATTTTTGCATTAAACTGCATAGCTATACTTTGAATCATTTAAATCCCAGTTTGCCATGAAGCCCTATGTGTATGTATGGTTGCCGGATTATCAAAGAAAAGCCGCGCAATTTAATTCAAAAATAATGTAAAAACGTAGAACAACGGGGTTTTAAAAGGTGAAAATCAAATATTGTGTGACACTTTAGCTTTAAATCAAGAATTGTGTGCAAAAAGAACGGGGAATATAGTGAAAATAAGCTTAGTTCAAATATCAACTTTGATGATGGATATCTCGAGAACGAAATGTTTCCGCCAAATAATTCTTTCAGATTCGTGATCAGCGCCCCAAAACCCCCGTATACCAAATTTCGTCAAAATCGGAGTTGCTCCCATTTTCTAGAAAATTACCAGATTTTATTTTTGGATGAATATAACACAGCAAAGCAAGGTAATCATATTAAATCAGTATATTTAAATGAGAAATGGGGTTTAACGGGTCACAATTTGTCATTGTTTATGCGAAAAATAAAAAGGGGTTTTGTTGAAATGCCACCTAATTTTTAAATGCAATAAGAAAGCGGGGACTATTAATTATAATTTTGTATCTGTTGACTTTAAAAATTTTAAATATTTTATTTGACTATAACAATAATGAATTATATAAACCGTCTATTTATTTATTTTCCCCTTTGTAGGAAAAGAAAACATATTGCAAATCGAAAAAGTCGAACGGTTTACAATAAAGTGTATACTTGGTTTTAACACGAAAACAAACCCTGTATGTAAAAAAAAAAGTCCTTTAAAGAAATTTCAGCTCATAAAAATGTCAATTTTCTGAATCCTAATGCACCTACCAGAAATCTTGATTCTTATTTGTTTATTCCGCTGGGGTAAAATTTCTACTATATCACCTTAAGTTTCGTGCCGTAGTTAAAAGACACCCTGTATATTTATTAAGTATCGCATGTAGCTATTTTTTTACTTATAGCGTTATCCTCGTTTCAGACCCGGCCGCGTGGGGCCGGACAGAGTGATAAAAAAATTATATGGAGCCTTATGAGGAGCTCGCTGATTATCCGGATTCTTAGCGTGTAAATGGTCTCACAAATGTTCATACACTTCGATAGCGTTGGTGAGTCATCTACTTTCCGGATCACGCTAGTGAGAAACGAGAATTAGGTTAAAACTAAGTATAAAACAATAGAACGTACCTTCAGGGGTTAATGCCAACATGCAAAATGGTTCTCCTCTGACTACAACCTCCTGCAAAATTATTCCAAAAGAATAAACATCACCAGGCTGAGTTCCTTTTTTCTTAAATTGCTATATCGCAGGAGTTCTGGCGCAGTCCAAAGAAGTTCTGAAAGAAAAATAATATGGAGTACCTTGATAATGGCCATAATTTCAAAACTAATAAAAATATATACATATATCAAATGTACAGGGTCCGGCAAAATGTATTACCTATTTTGTTTCTTTAATATAAAAAAATGTATCAGTATTCACTATGGCGATATTTTTATTTGGAAAAGTAGGCTTTGGAGAGTTTATTAAAATTGTTGACAGTTGTCAAAATGCCGCGTTGGTTAACAGAACATCGCATTTTTGTGTCGAAAAATTTATTGAATATAATTCCATTATAGCCGTTCAAAGGTGTTTTCGACGTCAATTTAATGACCGACAGTGTCCGCAGCGGAAGACCATTACAGTTTGGATTCGTAAATGGAGGACAGGAGGATCCGTTTTAGACAAGAAGTCAAGTGGGCGGCCAAGATCTGCCTGCAATGCACTGAACGAAGACAGAGTTAGAAATGCAATTATCGCTAGTCCCAAAAAATCTGTTGTTAAACATGCTACTGTTTTAAATTTATCTGAGCGAAGTACACGAAGAATGTTAAAAAAATGAATTTTCACCCATACAAGATCGCAATTGTTCAAGAAATAAATCATCAGGATAAGATTAATAGACTTGAGTTCTGTCGCCTTCTTCGTACCAATTATCAAGGTATTGAAAACAATATGTTTATGAGCGATGAGGCCCACTTTTATTTAAACGGAGATGTAAATAAACAGAATTGTCGTTACTGGGCTCAAGAGAATCCACGCGAAATTCATCAGCGTCCATTACATTGTCCCAAAGTAACTGTATGGTGCGCCATCTCCTCGTCTAGGATAATCGGACCTTATTTTTTTGAGGAAAATGGTCAGACAGTAACAGTTACTGCCGCACGCTATGTTCAAATGTTGCAGATATTCTTCTTACCGCAAATTCAAAATGAAATTGGACATTACTGGTTTCAACAGGATGGCGCAACAAGCCATACGGCAAGAATAAGCATGGATATTTTGCGACAATCCTTTCCAAACAGACTGATTTCTAAGAATGGTACCATTCCTTGGCCAGCAAGATCGCCCGACCTTTCAGCACCAGATTATTTTCTCTGGGGCTATTTAAAACATAAAGTGTTTGCCAATAAACCTAGAAATGTAAGGGAGCTAAAAACAAATATTGCCAATGAAATCCACGCTATTTCTAGGCAAGTTCTTCAAAATGTAATGAGAAAATTTATGAACCAGTTAGAAGAATGTATTGAAGAGGGTGGCGGTCATTTGCGGCACACCATATTCAAAGCATAATAAACTCCCATCTTTCTTGTTTAAGAATACATGTTCCTTTGTTTTGTTTTTAAAGTTAATAAATTTTTATAAGCAATTTAAAATGGGTTGTTCATTTTGCCGGACCCTGTATTATTTTCTTACAGCTTTAAAGGACGCCTTTTACATAACGATAAAACATACGCGGTGTTCCATTTTTTAAAAAACCTAACCTTTTGTTATAAATTAAAATAAAAGTAAGGAAAAAATATAGGTACGACACTAAAATCTACGTAAAGATCATTAAACACATTCCTATTTACATTTTTCTTTATTTCTATAATATCAAGCGAGTAACAAGTGCCTGGAGAAATTGGCAATATTTGAGAAACACTCTGTATCTCCAAGATGATTCAAGTTAGCTATAGTTTAATTTTACCACTGAATTTGTTTCAAGGGTCAAAATCAAGAATGTGCAATTAGATTTTTTCTAACTCTTTTCGTGTTTACTACACTGAAAGAAAACAGTTAATTAAACTACCTTTCAGTTGCTTCGTTAATAACCATTCTTTTATTTTTAGGTATCATAGCTATTTTTTTAATAATTATATTAAATTGATCTTTCGAGAACTATTAAAGTTGTCTTTCTGAAATCAAGGTATTACTGTTAATAAATTTCTGCATAACACTAACTAGTTGGTTTAGTTACAATCCATTTACGTGTTAATAAAATCTTACCAGATTTACTATTATGTTGCGGTTTAATTGTGGTAATTAAGTTTATTATTTGTGTTTATTAAATGCATCAAATAAAGTTTCCATTAATAAAGGCAGAAAAAGACCTTCCTAATACTATTAGATATTCAGGTATTACAAGTGGGCGCATTAGTAACCTTAACTAAAGTCATTTAGCTAGATATGAATCGTTAAAAATCGATATACTTCGGTAGCGCTCGTCAACGGAAAGTCTTCCAAAAGAGGGTCACGGCGTTGTTGGTATTTCAGTTTTGTGCTTCGTGTGGTTTGGGTAGGGTTTGTTTTCCTTGGCGTATTATTTTTACGGACGCCATTTGACTGATTCCAAAATGGCGCGTGTAAAAATCTTAATTTATTTAAAAACCAAATATTTTATTTCGTTTTTCTATGTTTTTGGTTTGGTTTAGCGTTATGCAGTTTTATAATGGCCTACAAACGTACTTTACAGGAATGGGGCTTTAAACAAAGTGTTATAGAAGCTTTTGAAGGTAAGCATTAAAATAGATTTGCAACTTCTTAATTAATATTGGTAATTATTTATTCTTTTATTTTTTCGATTAAAAAAAAATACTCACTTGTTCTAGAGGCAGTTACTGACATAAACCCTTCAAGGGAGCAAGAAAATATCGTTTTTTTTTATTTATTTATGAATCAACAAACTTTCGAGACCGCGAAGTGAATTGTGTGCTGGGCGAACCTTTTCCTGTTCCGTGGCTGGGCGGGGTAAGCCCATGGTAAAAGACGATGTAAAGTGAATGTCCAGAAATTAAAGCAGGTTCAATAGGTTTTGCGGACACAAGTTTTTAAAATTTTAAATGTTCAGTCATAAATGGCAATTATTTAACAGTTATATTTTTGCAAAACGTGAATATTTCGCTTTTTTATGTGCTATTTGGAATGCCTATTTTATAATAAAATTTCGGAAACTGCTCAAATTTTGTCAAGCAAAACGTAATGAACCCACTTTAATTTCTAGACATTTACTTTACCATGGTTTTACCCCGCCCAGCCACGGAAGAGGAAATGGTTCGCCCAGTAACCCAATTTTAATCGCAAAAATAAAAGAATAAATAATTACCATTATTAATAAGGAAGTTGCAAATCCTTTTTAATGCTTAGTTTTAAAAGCTTTTATAGCACTTTGATTAAAGCCCCATTCCGTTAAAGTACGTTTGTTGGCCATTATTAAACTGCACAAGGCTAAAACAAACCACAAACATAAAAAAACGGAATAAAATATTTGGTTTTTAAAAAATAGTATATTAAACAACAAGGTTTGAAAACGACTCTTTGCACACGGGCGAGACAAATTGATGGACCGAGACGAAGTCGAGGTCCACAAATCTCGCGAGTGTGCAAAGAAGGTTTTCTAACGAGTTTTTACGATACTTTTTATACGACTGCAAATAAAAAAAAACATTTTTTGTGTAAATTTTTATTTTAAAAACAAACGCAAAACAAAAGTAATGAAAACAAGAAACTACAGACTATAATTTAGCAAACAGGAAACTTCATAACTATTTTAAAATATTAATTGTAATGTTTACTTCTGCAGGAATCGTCGCATTGTTGATCGACTTTTTAACGATGGAGACAACATTTTCTGGCACCTTGCTTATACAGTTCTCTGTCGTCGGCATATTGCAGTTTTCTTGCGGCACTTCATTACTCAATTGCTGTTGTGGCTGTGCCGCAACAGACGACATAGAGGAAGAGATCCTCTCTGAAACATCCATTTTATTACTAAGCGAGTCATCTATATAACTTTCGGCGACTGAGCTGGATTTCCATCCACCATGGCGCTTCAGAGCCAGCAAATCTGATCCAGAATTCACCAATATTGTGGCTGACGACCGCCTAAAGCAATGCCCGGTATAGGCTTCTGGAGTTTCCAACATCAAAAATTTGGCGATGTCTTTTGCCATACCGCCAATTTTGTTAATTCCAATGTTTTGGCGAGTGCATTTTCCATTTTGATAATTAAGAAAAAAACGATCTGTTTGCAGGAGTGGAGGTCGAAGGGCAGAATACTTTTTTAAGATGGTGTAGAGACTTCCTGACACTGTAAATGATCTCGGCATCTTCGTTTTGGTATTCTCTAGTTTAATTAACATTGCGCTGCCAAAATCCGTCATATTTTCTTTTTAAGGAAGCACAATTCTTCTCTTCGGCATGCCCCAGAAAGTCCGACTGCCACCACTGCCTGAAACAAGAAAAAATACCGATAAGTCTTTAGTTTTATTCATTTTAAGTAAGTACTTTATGAAACTAGCACTATTTAAAAACAGAATTGGGTAACCCCTGCCTACTAAACCTTCTCACTATAAAAAATGACACCATAAAATAAATAAAATAACTGTGATGCCTACCTTGATTAGCAAATATTTCTCGTCTGAAGCGTTCTTTAGGAAGCGGCAAAAATCATTCTCGCTAAGAATTTTGGACTTCTTTGGCACATAGTTTTCTGATTTTCTTTTTATTAGGGCCTGCAACTTCTGGTATTTCCCAATATCCGTATTTTGGTTTGCCCTCAGGGTTGATTTTAGCATGGAAAAGGTGCTCCATAATGTTGAAGACTTGTATTTGTTCGACAGCTCTTCAAAGTACACCAACATAACATTTTCGGAAAACGTTTGTACGTTATTTGCTTGTCTCCACTTCATAAATCGATGTAACTCGGCTTCATATCGATCTCTTGACTTTGTTGGAAGTAGGTTTGACGAGATTAAACTCGCTTTTTTAGAATTTCTTCAGAATCGGACATTTTTTCGCGAAATCAAAATTTTTTTGTATCTAAATTGGTATCTAATCAACAAAACAAGAAAACTATGACGGTTGCTATGGAATAAAGCTTACTTTGAGTTTTCTATATTTTGACATAACAATAAAAAACCATAATAAATCATATTGAAAGACAGAACCGTGTGCAAAAAAACATATTTTCCTTGCACACATTGTGCGCAAAATACAATTTTCAAAGCTTGTTTAGCGTGTGCAAAACCCCATTTTCTAAAGCAGTCGTATAAAAAATATATTTTTACTCATTTATCAGTCAAATGGCGTTGGTAAAAATAATAAGCCAAAAAAACCTACCTCATCCACTTATCACACTTATCTCGTAATACATACCTATACATACAAATTTATAGATTTTAATTCCTAATACTTCTCCATATACTCCCTTGACCATATATATTTTATAAATTTAATTTGCTACAGGAACTAGAGCTTATTTGCTGAAGCAACTAAAGCCATATACTACAATAACTAAGGCTTATACAGGGTGTCTCGAAAGTTAAGGTCAAAAATGGTAGAAGTGATAGATGAGCCAAAATAATGTTAGTACTTCATATAAAAAAAAGTTCTATCGCGCTTTCTTAGGGAATTTTTGACGTTTAAAGTTAGAATAAAAAAAATGTATTTCATTTATAACTTTTAAACGGTTGCCCCAATAATAATTATATTTGGGCATTTAAATAAACTCATACCAGTGTTTTTTCCAGAGGCAAATAATAGCGCAGCAATTCATAATTATACAGGGTAAGACGAATTTTTTCGTTTATTATATGCATATTTTACAGAGATTAAAAATTTGACATTTTGGTTTGACCGTTTAATTCCTTCATCATTTTTGTACAAAAAAGGTATACCTTATGTAAATCGATATCTTGGACCATTCTTCATGAAATCGCATTTTAAAAACCAGACATACCCCTATTTTGTATATAACAAAAAAATCCATTTTTGAGGAAAATATTAAAATGTGGTTAAAAATGGTGTTTAAAAGGCCTTTGAAACTTTATAACACAAATAAAGACTATTTTTTAAAAATTTTACCATATTTTAATAATTTTCTCAAAAAATTGATTTTTATTACATACAAAATGGGGGTATGTCTGGATTTAAAATGCGTTTATATGAAAAACGGTTCACGGTATCAATTTAAATAAAGTATACCTTTTTTGTACAAAACTGATAGAGAAATTATACGGTCAAACCAAAATGTAATTTTTTACCTCTGTAAGAAATGCATTAAATAAACGAAAAAATTCGTCTCACCCTGTATAATTATGACTTACGACGCATCATTTGCCTATGGAAAAAGCATTGGTACGAGTTAATTTAAATGCCTAAATATCATTATTATTGTGGCAACCGTTCAAAAGTTATTAATGAAATACTATTTTTATATTCTAACTTTAAACCTCATAACTCCCTAAGGAAGCGCGATAGAACTTCTTTTTATATGAAGTACTAACATTATTTTGGCTCACTCTACCACCCCTATCATTTTTGACCTCACCTTTCCGGACACCCTGTATATTCCAGCAAGCTACATTTTTTGCTACTTTAATTAAAGCTTAGGTATTACCATAATGTTGATATAGTAATACTGATAACAAGATTGAATATCAGTCACAACTAAGTCCATTGAGCAGTAAAAAGTAAACGACTTAATTACCATAATGTCATGGACTAACAACGGTAACTAGACGACTTTAATAACCACACTACCAATGCTAAATAATGGTCGCTAACATATCAGATATTTTTCGGTTATTAAGCCGACTTAGTTATAGTAACTAATTTGGAAGTAGAAAGTCGACTTTAATTATGACATTAACTGATCTTATCTGTCCCCTATTTAACTGAGATAATTTAGTTATGATTATTAAAACTTTAATTATGGTTGCTAGAAATTTCTCTCGGTGTATAACCTGCAAGGTCAACGAAAAGGCGCCACTCTTTACATTGCGATTTCCACAAAATTTTATTTTATTAAATGCAAAAAACACCGGTAATTATACGATTACCCTCCTTTATAAAAACACGGGAAGCTGAAACGAGTTTTTAATTATTAGTTACCAAAGCTCAAAGCTTTTTCAGATTTTATAATTACTGCTGCAAGCTTATTAAAAATTTGATTTAAACAAACAGATCTTTTTAAAAGCATTTAAACTAATCTGCATAATGAAATATTAAATGGAATTAAAATGTTATTTCCTTTTTATTAATTACATTTTAATTAGTTCTGTTTAAAGGCAAATATATAAATATTATAAAATAAACCCTTTTTTGGTTAAAAATAAATAAATAAATAAATAAAATTAACTACAATTTTAAATTCTACTTCTTTTGATTGTATTTTTATTCTATAAAATAAATAATGGTACCCATTATTTTTTGTTTGTTACTTTTTGTCGTTTTAAGTATTAAAACAAATAACTACCACAAGTAACTGACGCGTTGAAAATAAATTGCCGAAGATAAGTTCTTATAAAAAAAATCTCTTTTCTACGGCCAAAAATATTTACTTAAAAACTTAAAGTGTTTTCTTTTATTAGGTTTTAATATTTTTATTTGAAGAATTAATAAACACAAGAATTTATAAAATAGCAAGGTTAAGGCTCTCTGCACATTGGTCGGTGCAACAGGGACGCGGACGCGATATTTACGGGCTTCGACAGCACGTATAGGCATATTAGCGTTTCCGATCTCAGAAATTCGCGTCCTTTATTCAACAAATGCAATACAGAACCGTTTTGTATTTTGTTTACAGTTTGTGATTCATATGTCTGGTTTTTACATGGGAAAATTAGTGCTACCCCAAGAAATTTTTTGACCAAACATGGATTTGTTTAATATTAGATTAGTAGAGGAGAGACTTTAAAAAATATATGCGAAAAATACACAAAAAGAGGTTGGAATGAAATAGCAAAAGGAGTCAACCTGTCAGGTAAAACAATATGTTATTTTTTGTCTGTAAAATATAGTTTAATAGGATTCAGGCTTTTGCTTACCCGTATCTGTACTAGGGCTCTATTATGCCACTCTTTGACCAAGTGGGATAATCCAAAAGAGGTAGTTTTTGCCCCGTTGTGGTCGGATTCGGGGAACATTCGCGCTCTTCGATCGACATATGATTTTCATTGGTTAAGAATATAGTAAAAATTTATCATTAATCGTATGCTCGCCTCTGTATGGTTGTCGTCATCGAATATATGCGTACATACTGTCCAAATTTCGTCGAATCTCGGTCTCGTCGCTGTTTTACCGACTGATATGCGAAGTGCCTAATTTATATATGAAAAGGTTGCGACACATCCTCGACCTTAGGCGGTTCGAGGTCGGGAACGCAAAGGAAAGCACTGTACTGGGAAAAGTTGGGAAGAGTGGGTGAAATCACTATATTTTGACAGTTGATAAATAATCCAGTGGCGTGTCGAATTTGTGCTGTTCGTTTTGCATTGTTTTCAAAGTCAAAGTGGTTGTGATTTAGAAATAATTAACTGTGGCACTGATGTTGACACTTATCTAATTTACCAACATGGCCAAGAAATGGTCCACGCGACGTCAACACACGTCAAACCAATATGGCCGTATGTCGCGACTCTATATACATATAGAGGGACTCTGATAAAATAGTAATACTTCTAACAAGTGCGCGAAGTGAACGACGCAAAGCGGAATTCGGATAAGCTTCAAGTGCGAGAAAGACACTTTGTGCAAGTGTTAGGAAGAATATGTTTTTCATGTATGTCTTAGAAATGTACGAATGTACATACATGTTTGTTAGCAATCGTGAGGTATCATACATGGTTAAGAAACTAAATTGTACGAGTTTTGTGAAAGTTAGGTAAAAACTGCCTGTGCCGTAAAAATTATAAAATTAGCAGTAGAAGTAAAGTAAAAACTACTGAAGCGCATTCAGAATCGACGCCCGGTAAAGGCCAAAGAGAATAGACAAGGATAGAGGATCAATCGCCGTTTCGAAAAGTGGCACAATTTGAAGAAAGGGTCTGCGGGATGGCAGGGCATGCGCATACGCACTCCCAATGTCAAAATCGGCGGTATATTCAAAAACATTGATTTATTGAGTAAATATACATAAAACATTAATTAAAAATGTAAAATGTGGTTTAAACTGAAATTTATTAATATTTTAATGACTAAATATTGGTAATTTAGTGCTAATGGTGTATTAAAATCTATTTGGTAGAAGACTATTTTTTCTTAGATTGGAATAGGTTAATGTGGAAAAATGTATAGGTATAAATTTTAGGGAAATGAGAACTGAAAATAAAAATCTAAATAGAATTATTTCTTGAAAACTAAACTTTTATTGCGAGATTACTTATTTAGCATAAAAAATGGTACTAAATGTAAAAGAAGTGTATAATTTTAAGAAATATATGAAAATAGCATGCTCAAACTTACCAACCAAATAAATTTTAGATTTATGTTGACCCTATTTAGTTGAAAGGTATTATAGTCTATAAGTTAATATTACCTACTTATACTAAGAAAAGCGGAGTAGGATTTCAGTTTCCATAGGCCACTGTGCTTGGTCCATTTTATTCGATATCTGCATACTTGTTTTTTAGGTATGAGGAAGCAGATAAGATTGTAGGTTTTAATTAACAATGAAAATTTAAGTTTCCACATTACTGGATACTTATTTTGAAATAAAATACTTTTGTAAAAGAGGCTCAAAATGCTCGTTATTGTAGAAAAAAATTCTAATCCTAAACATCTTTTTTCCAAAAATTTTCAATATTGACAAAAATAACTGTATTTTCCTTTTAATATAAATTTATATTTTTTAAGATATTTCATATACCTACCACTGAAAACAATTAATATCGAATGGTTAAATTTTTTCGTAAAATTAATAATAAGTTTGCCTTATGGTACGAACTTAAGTAGACACACTCTATATCTTGGTTTGTACCTTAACTGGGTCAGTTATTAAGTTTTTAAGTGTTTAGGCTTTAGGCCTTTTTATTTTTCGCTTTAGTATAATTTTTATCACTATTAATAATTTTTAAACTGATCATTTGTCTGACTTTTACAGTTCAAGCAAATTTTTAAATAGAGAGTGACGCACACAGAAATCCTCTATTGGTTCATTGTGCTTTACCTCCAGCAAGATATTCATTAAATATATTTTACGGATGATATAAAATAATAATGTATATAATGTTTTGTTACATAAATAAATCCTAGATAAAGTGTTAATTTGTTTTTATTCAAAAAAAAAACAACGTAAATAATTTAAAAAATAATTTATTAAAAAACCCATAAATTTCCACAAATTTTGTTTCAATAATTTATATCTATAACACAGGTCACACGTAAAATCAAACCGAATAAAACACAAAACAAATATACACCCACAACAATCACAAAACATTAACCATATTGAACATGTGAAAGTCAAGAGTTTTGACATTTATAACAGCCAATAGCAAGCCGGAAAAACAACCTTCCATGCGCATGACGAGTAATCCCGCTGTGTTAAGTTAACTATCAAACCGGTGAAAGTTCGCAAGATATTTGACTGATAGTATTGATTCAGACACAAAAATGTTACGTAAAAAGTGCGTACTGAAACAAAAAATTATAAATAAATCCATACTTTTACCCAAGCACGTCCTTTTTACCAACGTTAAGCAAGAATAACATAAAACTTTGACGAGCTCTTTTGTTCACTGAACACAATCACCAGTCGCAGGTGTGTGCCATTTCTTAATTGGTGGGGGTAAATCAACTGTTTCTCTCCCTTGTCCATTCTCTTTGGTAAAGGCCCGGAAAAGACATGCGTAATTAGCAAGACCGTATCAAAACCAAGCATAAGAAACAAATTCGTTTGCGAAGGTCAATGTTGAGTTAAAGTTTACCCTGATTTTGTCGAGTTTGAATGCGCCCCTGGTATACTTTTATGACATTTTGGTATTACTGCCAACTACGTAAAAGAAAATCAGTTGCACTGCAACCAACCAAATTGAAATTCAAATATTAAATTATAAACTGAGCCCAAATTAGTTGCTTCTTGAAACAAGATGTGAAATTTAATTCTGCTATGCTCGAAGCAGTAATTATAAAGTTAGGTAATTCTTAAAATGATGTTTAATTGTTCTTTAAATTTTATAATTTTGCTAAGGTTTTCACTTTTATCATGGAAATTGACAATAAGAAGCAATTAACGATGTTGCCTAATTTTGCTTACCTTTACTTTATCATAAAAATGTAAGTTATCGTGAGATGATAAAAAAACATTTACCAGATGTTTTTTAAAGCTGATTTCTTGTAAAAATTTTAATTTTATAATGCAATGTTTGACATATTTACACCGGTGTGACCGTAATCAATTAATCTTTCTAATTTTAAAAAAGATCAGCGGTATATGTTATAGTTTAGAATGTTTAAATAAAGTTTAAAAGTGAACCGGTGTGTATTATATTTTTTTGTTTATTTTTAAGCATACCAAGGTATCTAGCCGATGCTTCGCTACTATATCTTTTAAAGTTTTTATGATATTTAACCATATTTTGGTACAAAGGTGTAAACACAAAAATTTGCATTGTTTTACATCTTTAGTTGTTTTCAGTAATTTTTACTTCAGCAAGAAATAATTTTTAGTTTCTTATTTAAGAGAGACAGCCTCTATATTTTTACCTATTTAAATAAAAAAATATATTTTGAGTACAAATACCTGAATTCATTAGCCCTTTGCCGGTAGTACTGACGCAAAACTAAGGTGGCTTGGAAGTTACAATAAGTAATTATTGGTTTCTTTAAAGGTGGTAGAGTAAAGTATTTTCAATAATACCACTTTTTGGACTTCCAGTGTTTTTATTTTTAACTGATACACGACGTTTCGGATGGTAACTATCTCCAACCATTTTCAAGTGATAACTTGGTTATCAGTATAATAACAGTTATTACTTAAAAAGTTTGGAAATAGTTACCATTTTAAAACCTCGATACTGTTATTTTTTTATTTATGTAACCATTATAGCTCATGCGAAATAGCAGTAAAAATGATAATAAAAAATTCTTACAGGAAACTAATGGTATACTTTTGTTAAATGCAGCATAGCTATTAAAGAAAAACAATTCCGGACCAAAATAATCCATTATTAGCGGCATTCACACGTACACTCAATCACGCGTTCTTGGAACGTCCCGCTCCAATCGCGCGTTCGGGACAGAGGACTGGAGCGTGGCGCGCTAAGATCGTTGCAGTAAAAAGAGACATGGTTTTATCCTTCATTCTTTCTCGCGGCCTAAAACGGCAAGGGTTTATCCCGTGTGTGTGAACAACAAAAGTGTATTGTATCTCGCGTGATTGGCACGGCGTTTGGAATTTCAGGTAAGTTGGAAATTTTTGTTAACTTTTTACAAATTTTATATGTTAAAAAATATTTTAGGGATGAATATTGAAAAGAAAAGAATTATTGCCATCGCTGCTATGTATACTTACTACAGAATTTTAAAAAAGAAGGACAAAAAGCGTTATAAAAGAACATGGATTAAGAAGTGGAAAAAAGATCGGGACCTATACGGGCATATGCCCCTTGTTCACGAACTGAAAGAAAATTATCCTGACGACTACAAAAACTATTTGAGAATGGATTCACAAACATTTGATAAATTATTGACAATGATAACACCTAAAATAATTAAACAGGATACAGTTATGAGGCAGAGTATTTCGCCAGAGGAGCGATTAGCGGCAACACTTAGGTTTTTGGCAACTGGGCGTTCTTTACAAGATTTGAAGTTCAGCACAGGAATTGGTGCTTCAACTCTTTGTGATTTGATTCCAGAAACTTGTCGAGCTATATATGAGTCTTTGAAGGACGAGTACATGAAGGTGAGTTTATTTCATACCTCGTTTCATACATAATTCTACAGGGTGGGGAAAAAGTATGGAAAACCCCAAAAAGCTGCAAAATCATCATCAAATTTCTCGTTAAAAATTACATAAGAACCGGTCTTTATTATTTCTGTTTTGCTTAAAACTTAGCAGCTTTTTAGGGGTTTCCATACTTTTTCCCCACCCATTACTTTCTCAATTTGAGTTCGCGAAATGATACGCATCATAACATTAATTACATGAGTTTGAAAATAAACACCAAATTATGAAAATGAACTTTATTTCAATAAATGCATTAACAAACAAACTAGTAATACTAAGATCTTATTTTGTATTGTTTATAAAATCAGAAGAGTTCTCATAAAATAACGTAGCAGTATTCTGGGAATTATTATCTGCAACTGCAGTTGCTGTGTGGTGTGAATACTGCGTCTGCCAGGAATGACAAACCTCTACAGGTGTGTAAGAAAATGAACTTGGTGGACGTGAGGCGTTACTGCTGCAGTCTGTCGAGAGAGATGGTTTAAATCCATCAGATATGTTGGTTTCTTGTGATAAAGTACCCAACAAACCCTTTGTTAGTACTTGATTAATAATACTCTCAGCGTATATTGCTTGAGTTGGTTGCATTCTCTGCAATTTCTTGGCAACGCTAACTCCGACAGCGTCAAATTCGGTAATAGGCATACTTGGTTGAGAGCCCAATGCTGTTTTGCAAAAATCAAAGAATTCCTTGCTTTCAGTGGACATATGTATTTTTCTCTTATTTGCTCTTTGACAAGTATCTTTTTTCTTTAATGTACTCGTGGATGGCGATGCAGTACTCTAAAAAAAAGATTAAATTAATTTTAGTTTATTAATTAGTGTTTTTGTTTTTAGTTCCCGACTAGTAAAGAAGAATGGATTGATATTGCTAAAGGATTTGAAAATAAGTGGCAGTTTATTAATTGTGGAGGTGCTTTAGACGGAAAGCATATAAGGATTGTCCCTCCTCCACACTCAGGAGCACAATATTATAATTATAAGAATTTTTATTCAATTGTTTTGATGGCCCTGGTGAACTCCAACTACGAGTTCATTTTTGTTGATGTTGGAAAAAATGGTAGGCTATCAGATGGTGGTGTAATTGAATACACCGAGTTCTACAGAAAGTTGCTGAAGTCGAAACTAAATTTACCAGATGAAACTGAAACAAGAAATAATTTACCCTTCCCGAAGCAAAACGAGATTTTGTCGTAAAAAAATTCAGAGCTTGCGACGATCTTTTCGAAAAGAGGTCAAAAAGGTAGCAGAGTCAAAGAGAAGTGGTGCTTCTGCTGACGACGTCTACACACCTTCATTGTGGTATTATGATTTGCTACTCTTTACAAAGGATCAGGAAATGCCGACTAACAGTATAAATAATATTGAAGAAAATGAAATTGAAGGACAAATTTTGGAGCAGGAATTACCAGAACAGCCTCAACCTACAGACGGAGAGGAAAGTATTGAAGGCACACAAGTAAGTTTACACAGTATATTTATTTCTCATTATCGTACATTTCACATAACATATTTACCAAATTAAGCTTAGTTTACCCATAATTTAACAGCCAAGTGTAGTGCGTAAATTTATTGTTCAATGAGTAATTTTTAACCTCAAAATGTGTTTCACGTCAACTCTTTTTTTGAAGGTGTTTACAAATATATATATATTATTAGTTATTAAATTATGGGTAAACTAGGTTTAGCGTTTTATGCATAAGTTTGCTACTATGCGAAATCCATTTCATATGTGTCCTGGCTCTTTGCTTTTCCTTTTTCGAAGCATTTCATCTTGAAATTCTATCCGCCCGTCTCCATTAAAATAATTCATATAAGCTTCACGGACCTCTTGTGCTAAAGAGGTAACATTTCTTGGTGTTCTCAATTGTAGGCTAGTCAGTTCTACACTTTCGCTTCTCCAGTCCTCCATTTGAACCTGCCCATTAGTATTACAATAATTATCAATCGTGAAATTATTTGCATACGGTGTTTTTAGTTTTATCAAAAAATTGTGTAGTGTGCAAATGGCTAACACTACATATATTATTTTGATTGGAGCCATGTTTATTGCTGTGTGCAGAATTCTGAATTTCGCAGCTATTTGGCCAAATGCATTTTCTGACACATTCCTAGCTCTGGATAACCTATAATTAAAGATGCGTTTCTGGTAATTTAGGTCCTTTTGTGGAAATGGTTTGAGAAAATGTTCACCTAGGCTAAATGCTTCGTCTCCAAGGAACACATAGGGTAAATTATTTCTTGTTTCAGTTTCATCTGGTAAATTTAGTTTCGACTTCAGCAACTTTCTGTAGAACTCGGTGTATTCAATTACACCACCATCTGATAGCCTACCATTTTTTCCAACATCAACAAAAATGAACTCGTAGTTGGAGTTCACCAGGGCCATCAAAACAATTGAATAAAAATTCTTATAATTATAATATTGTGCTCCTGAGTGTGGAGGAGGGACAATCCTTATATGCTTTCCGTCTAAAGCACCTCCACAATTAATAAACTGCCACTTATTTTCAAATCCTTTAGCAATATCAATCCATTCTTCTTTACTAGTCGGGAACTAAAAACAAAAACACTAATTAATAAACTAAAATTAATTTAATCTTTTTTTTAGAGTACTGCATCGCCATCCACGAGTACATTAAAGAAAAAAGATACTTGTCAAAGAGCAAATAAGAGAAAAATACGTATGTCCACTGAAAGCAAGGAATTCTTTGATTTTTGCAAAACAGCATTGGGCTCTCAACCAAGTATGCCTATTACCGAATTTGACGCTGTCGGAGATAGCGTTGCCAAGAAATTGCAGAGAATGCAACCAACTCAAGCAATATACGCTGAGAGTATTATTAATCAAGTACTAACAAAGGGTTTGTTGGGTACTTTATCACAAGAAACCAACATATCTGATGGATTTAAACCATTTCTCTCGACAGACTGCAGCAGTAACGCCTCACGTCCACCAAGTTCATTTTCTTACACACCTGTAGAGGTTTGTCATTCCTGGCAGACGCAGTATTCACACCACACAGCAACTGCAGTTGGAGATAATAATTCCCAGAATACTGCTACGTTATTTTATGAGAACTCTTCTGATTTTATAAACAATACAAAATAAGATCTTAGTATTACTAGTTTGTTTGTTAATGCATTTATTGAAATAAAGTTCATTTTCATAATTTGGTGTTTATTTTCAAACTCATGTAATTAATGTTATGATGCGTATCATTTCGCGAACTCAAATTGAGAAAGTAATGGGTGGGGAAAAAGTATGGAAACCCCTAAAAAGCTGCTAAGTTTTAAGCAAAACAGAAATAATAAAGACCGGTTCTTATGTAATTTTTAACGAGAAATTTGATGATGATTTTGCAGCTTTTTGGGGTTTTCCATACTTTTCCCCACCCTGTAGAATTATGTATGAAACGAGGTATGAAATAAACTCACCTTCATGTACTCGTCCTTCAAAGACTCATATATAGCTCGACAAGTTTCTGAAACAAATCACAAAGAGTTGAAGCACCAATTCCTGTGCTGAACTTCAAATCTTGTAAAGAACACCCAGTTGCCAAAAACCTAAGTGTTGCCGCTAATCGCTCCTCTGGCGAAATACTCTGCCTCATAACTGTATCCTGTTTAATTATTTTAGGTGTTATCATTGTCAATAATTTATCAAATGTTTGTGAATCCATTCTCAAATAGTTTTTGTAGTCGTCAGGATAATTTTCTTTCAGTTCGTGAACAAGGGGCATATGCCCGTATAGGTCCCGATCTTTTTTCCACTTCTTAATCCATGTTCTTTTATAACGCTTTTTGTCCTTCTTTTTTAAAATTCTGTAGTAAGTATACATAGCAGCGATGGCAATAATTCTTTTCTTTTCAATATTCATCCCTAAAATATTTTTCAACATATAAAATTTGTTAAAAGTTAACAAAAATTTCCAACTTACCTGAAATTCCAAACGCCGTGCCAATCACGCGAGATACAATACACTTTTGCTGTTCACACACACGAGTGTACGTGTGAATGCCGCTATTACTGTAACAAGTGACGACTTGGACGACACAGTTGAACATCAAGAAACTGAGAATTTGACAAATAATTCTATGTCAGAGCTAATCACCATCAGCGAATCAACTCCAATTGTTTTTTGCGATAATAACATCGAAAACATCATACCGTTTACAAAGCCTAATCAGTACGAGGACTTTTGCTTCAAAACTTTACTAACAACAAGTGCTTTGGGAAAAAGTGTTTTAACCTATTACCAGACATATCAAAAATTAGATACCACAAGGCGAAATAGATTATGCTCAATAATAATTAAGCACTTGTATAACTATATAACAAAAAGTAAGTAAAAAGAGTTATTTCAGGATTGATATATTTTATAACTTTACCTTTTAAATTTTAGTCGTTTGCGCCAAGAAGAGTACAATTCTTTTGCCCAGTTTCACAATATATGGTTACCATCACTTTTGGGTTAACTATTTTGGCAACACCAATCACATATCGATATTTCGTTGTTTCTATGGTAACAAACCTATGGTTAGTGTTAACCAAATATTGTGTAACTGGCCGTTTGGCAGCTAAAATAATAACCCTATTTCCAACCGAAATGGTTGGAACTTACTATGTTCCACCAGTAAGAAAAATAAACAGTCCATTTGGAAAATCCATGATGGCCAAGGGAAAACTTGTAAATCAAGTCAAAAACATATTATTTCGATCGGGAGCCACGAACAAACGACAAATGGGAAGTGACGAAGATGTTTGTATAGTGCCACAAAAGAAAATAAATTCAGGTTAGCTTTAAAATTAATATTTAAAAACATATTTTATTACCTTTTTCAAATGCTATATTAAGGGTATACCTATTTTGTTTGTGTAGAAAATATAATACTCAATAAATAATTATCATTTTTCTCACTAAAATATATATATTTTTTTTTGTTTAAAGAAGTATATCAAAATGACATTATATGGCTTAGTCATAATAAAGATCCTTGGGAGACAGTTGTGGAAAAATGGAAAGGCACATACGAAATTAGATCAAATGATAACGACAATAACCTTTCTCTTACCGAATATATTGCAAAATGGACAATTTTATCTGACATAAGAGCCTCGGTATTGGTAAGTGCAAAATGTATAGCCTTTTTTACTGATATGCCCAGGTAAACTGTTTCAGGTTTTTAGATATTTAAATTGAATAAAGTGATGTGCGAATTGTGTCTTTTTTGGTACCTTTAATTTAATGAATTTATTTTTCCAGATCAACCTCGATTTTGAACAAAAATATCCAAGTAGCCATATTGCCTTCTGGACCAATTCTATTTTTGACAAAGTGTTTTTATATAAAAGGGATGAAATTAAGGACCCCGTAGCGTTGGAATTAATAGAAAAACTGCAAAATGGTTTGACCGAAGAAGGTATGTATACTTAATTATATACTGAACTTAGAACTAACATCAATTTATAAATGCCTTTTTAAATGAACATTAATAATTGGCGTTAGGGTTATATTAGACTTTTTATGAGGAGATATGGCCATTTATAAATATTTCACATTATCTATACAATATCTTTCATATTTACTCACATGCACAGGGCGACCGCAGTAAATTAGTATGACCAAGTATAATATATCATAATGTACAAAGTGTTAAACCTAAAATGGTATTATCAAAATTTAAAATTTTTGGCTCTTTTAAGAGATACAGGGGAAAATAAAAATATTGTGAACTTTAAAATGACCCTATATTTTTTTAACAAAAGTTTCTTCTTAATGACTGGTAAACAATATTCTGTTTTCAGAATAAGTATACGATGTCAGGTAAAAAAGTTATCGGACCTAACCTCACTTTTTTAAATGGAATCTTCTGTATATTTTTATATTAAAAATAGCATATTAAATTACTAGGCAATTTATTTAAGCTTAATTGTTTTAGACCGCGCGAATTTATCGTAAATAGGTGAAAGCACCTCTATTGTTTTCAATGAAATCTTGACATATTTTTTAAACAGATTTTAATGCATTCATGATATATTAAGGTTTAATTTCAGCAAAGGCCTCATGAATTCTTTGATCAAGCTGTTCTGGGGTTAAGATTACTTGTTTATAAATTTGATTTTTTAACACACCCCAAAGAAAAAAATCTCTGAGTGTTAAATCTGGAGATCGTGATGGCCACCTTATCGGTCCATGTGTTCCTATCCAACGGTTTCCAAAGTAAGTATTTAAATACTCTCTTGTTGTAAGTAAATTTTCATTACTTCATTTAAAGAAACATCATCCAAAATGTGAAAAAGGTTTAAGTTGAAGTAATCTTAACCCGAGAACAGCTTGATCAAAGAATTCATTAGGCCTTTACTGAAATAAAACCTTTACATATTATGAATGCCTTAAAATCTGTTCGAAAAAAATGTCAAGAGTGCATTAAAACAATGGAGGTGCTTTCAAACATTTACGATGATTTCCATTACTTTTTCCTTAACTCAAATCTTTTATTTTCTTTCAGATTTTCTAATTTTTTTTAATTTAGTTTTTGTGTCAGCTATTTGTTGAAAATCGACATCCATTAATTTATTCTATCTTAATTTTGTTCTGAGATATCGACAGTGTAAAATTAAAGCTAACCATTAACCTGTTTACCTGTTTTTTGCCAAAAGTTCTATAATCCGAGGGTATTTACACTTTTGGGTACAAGTTTATATTAAAAATATATTTTTCGTAAATCATGCATTCAGGAAGAATCAAAGAAGCAGCAATTACTCCGTATGATTAAAAATAATTCTACCGCGTGGCACATCTGATCTTATTCGACTTGCAAAAACATATTATTTACCTTACTAATTCGTTTTTTAATAATTTTAGGCTATTGCTCTCAGTATGTAATTTAAAAATAACGATTTACTTTCAGATGACAAGTTCCCCATACAATTAAGTATTTTAGTGCATATGTTTCCTCCGAAAGGAAGAATAAGAACCAAGGCAAAGAAGCATTGGAAATTTTCAACCGTTGAATGTATCGAGGGTATTATTAAACATGTTAAGGTAAAATTTAAAAAAATACATAGTTTATATGCAGTCTTATCAATATTTTTTTTAGAATGCTGGAGATATAGAAGCTACAATAGAAGAGATTATCAGTAAAGCTTTTTCGAGAAAAGAAAGCATCCAACCATTTGTCCTCGTAAATGGTCAAGAAGCTCATTCTCCAAATAGCTCTTACGTCGTACTCAACCATAATTTGAGGTATCAATTTAACACAGTGTCGGAAGCATTTGACATTCTTTTTAAACTTTTTCATACTATGAACATAAAATACCCAAGTGAAAGTCAACATATTTATCAATTAATTCAAACGTGTGTTTATAAAATAAACACAAAATTTGATGTTATATACCCCGATCTTATTCATGTTCAGCAAATGTTTAAGTAACCTTAATTTATAGGATCTTTTGTTTAATTATTAGGTTAAGTCATATGTCATTTGATTGATAAAAAAAGGAAATAATAAGTTATAATTTAATTTTAAAAATGGAATGCAATAATTGCAACAAGAAATTTTTCGATATTAAAAATATATTTTTCATTTATTATATGTTCATAAAGTAACAAATTACTTTAAATGTAAAATTGAAGACTGTGGTAGAATATTTCATAGAAAAGATAGGTTTAAGAGTCATGTACAACGTATACATAATAATAAAATGTTCCCTAATAAGTCTAATTTACCAAATATTCGTTTGGGTGAAAATGAAATTGTTAAAAATTTGACAACTCACAAAGAAAATGATCTAATGGAAAACGACGTTTCTATAAATAGCAATAATAATTTTAATTTAAACCTTCTTTTAGAAAATTTTAAAACACTTTTATGCACCCCAGTAGAATCCCTTATTAGCAAATTCTATGACATTCCCGAAATATCTAGAACAATTGTCCAATTAATAATTAATTCAGTTTCAAATTTTTTATCTTCAGGTCTTATAAACATTATTAAAGAAAGTATACAATGTTTAATTGGTAAACACAAAAATGATCTAAAAAGTGACTTTGAAAGTATCTTCCAAATGCTTGATATGTTTTCTTCTTCATTTTTTAATTTTAATACTGAATATAAACGTTTTAAATACTTTGAAAATAAAAACACTTTATTGAAGCCTACACCCCATATTTTGGGCGTAATACACGACCAGAAACGTCAAAACGGTAATGTTAAATTAGAACGTTTCCTTGAATTACCAAAAGTTTTTGAAACCATTAGGAACTACCAAAAAGATTTAGAAGAAAGAGCAGACAGTGACAGCATGTGTAATATAGTTCATGGAGACGTATGGCGTAATTTTAGAAGTAAATTTGCTCCTAATGATATCATATTTCCATTAATAATGTACTTTGATGATTTCGAAACGCTTAACCCATTGGGTTCACACTCTGGGTGCTATAAAATTGGAAATTTATATTATACGTTAGCTACCATACCCCCGGTTTACGCTAGTCGGTTGGAAAATATATTTTTATCCGAAATCTTTTACAGTAATGATAGATCAAAATTTGGTAACCACATTACATTTGAACCAGTAATAAATGAACTAAAATTCCTTCAAAATGAAGGTATTAATATCCAAGTGGCTGGCAATAATTATAATATAAAATTTTGCCTAATAGTGCTATGTGGAGATAACTTAGGCCTACATTCCATCCTTAAACGAATAAACGAATCATTTTCTTCAACATATTATTGCCGATTTTGTATAGAAACTAAGGATTCTATGAAATCTCAAACACATGAAATTGCCACTTCTATAAGAAATAAAAATGATTATCCCAGTCATGTTTTAAATAATATCGGTATTAAAGAAGTATGTGTTTGGAATGATTTACCACAATTTCATATTTACGAAAATTTAAGCTGTGATATAATGCACGATATTTATGAAGGCATACTAAGATACGATATGGCACTCATAATAAAGGAGCTCATTAGGGAAAAATGTTTTACTTTAAGCAACCTTAATTCGCGAATTAAATATTATACATATGAACCCATTGAAAAAAATATTCCTCCAGCTATTAACAACGACCACTTACTAAACGGATGTATCATTATGTCTTCTGCCGAAATGTTATGTCTCTGTAGAAACTTTAGATTTATTGTAGGAGATCTGGTTCCGGACCATAATCAACTGTGGTCATTTTATTTACTTATTCTCGAAATTGTAAATATTCTTAGTTCACAGACGATGGCAAGAAACTCGTTGGAACTATTAACAACTCTTATAGAAGAGCATAATGAATTATATCTTAAAATAAGTAAAGAACCATTAAAACCAAAATTTCATTGGCTCCTGCACCACCCCACAATAATTAAAAAAGTTGGTCCTCCAAAATTAATTTCTTGCATCAGGTTCGAAGCCAAGCATAAGGAGTATAAAAACGTTGCTCAAAGTATTCGATGTAGAAAAAATTTGCCCTTTTCGCTAGCTATGAAAATTCAATTAAAAACTTGTCATCGTTTAAATGGACTAAAAGGATTTTGTGATAATATTTTTATGGGAATCGTCAGTGATGTAAATATTAAATATTCGATGGATTTTAGTAAACGACACCTTGATATTATGAATTTTTTTAAGTCCAGTTGGTATGAAATTAATGGTCTTATATACGACCACAATAGTGTTCTATTATTTGACGTTTTTGAAGATATCCCGACCTTCTTTTCCATAAGAGATATTTATATTCAGCAAAATGATTCCAAAATAGTATATTTCTATGGCTCTATTTTTAGGACGATTGACTATAGTAAACATTTCAGTGCTTTTAAAGTCGAAAAAACCCTCCAGTTTAAACTAATTGAAATAAACGAGTTTTTCCTGTCTCCCAACAATCCTTCGAAACGTTAATGATTCAATGTATATCCATGTCAAAGAAATGTAAGGAAAGTTTATATTAAACCACAGTAAAAAGCCATTTAATATGTTAAAAAAATATTTAAAGAATATACGATTTTTTTTTATAACCTAGTTTCGTATATTATATACACAATACATGTGTTTATTTATTTTTATTTTTATGTTTTATATACAGTGTGTCTCAGGATAGGTGTTACAAGAGGACAAATAGACCAAAAATTTTCGAATTTTTAAACGTCCTTTTGGGATAACTAGTCGCATGGTCTAAAATTAATAAATACAAAATTTTACTCCGATGGATAATATACAGGGCAAGTTATAACTAAAAATACGAAAAATGACCAAGAGTAAAGTACCTTTATTTTTAAAAATAGGACATAATTGTATAAGTAAATGTTGTAGAGAATTAAATTTTATGTCAAAATCTAAAGTTTAACAATTAAAGTCAAAAAAATATTTTTGTCAATTTCTTACATTACGCATTAACAGTTTTTTAAATACTTGGCTTAAGGCATGTGAATTTTTAAAAAATATTAATACTAAATAGAAAAAATTGCTTTTTAATGTTTCAAAAATTATTAGAGCATTACTCTACAATTGTTTCGCCTTTCTAGGGCTTCATCAAGAGTACTTCGTATACTAAACTTAAAAAGAGAAATATATACAAACAGAACCATTTAACACGTTTTTCCCAAAAAGGTCTATAAAATATTATTAGGGGTTTTATTATGCGGCCCAGATGTGGTAATAAATTTATTTATAATTGGCATATCTGCTAAATTTATTTGATCATTGGTAGAAAGAGTTGTATTGTCTATAAGTGATTTTTTAATTTCTAGTTGTTCATATAAATTTAATTTTTTACCTTTGTTTTCTCTATGGAGTAGTTTAACATTATTAAGATCTATAAGTGGTTTTGTTCTATACAATGTGTTGAAATGCCTGTGTTTTTTAAACCATTTAAAATTGATGTTTTATGTTCTTTTATTCTGTTTTTATGCTCCTTCCACTTTGACCAATATATTCCGAGCAATTAACTTTATAAACCCCTGACATATCTAATTTTTCTGTTTTGTCTTTATTGTTAACTAATAATCTACCTAAATTACTCTTATTTACAGACACAGTTTTACAGCCTAACTTATCTAGCCTATTGGATACATTATTGCTGATGTTTGGTATATAATTTATAAACTTAAAATTATTGTTTTTAGGTTCTGTAATACTATAAAACTCTTTAGCGATTAACTTTTGTTTTTTCTTTGTTAACAATTTATCAACAAGTGATTCTTTATATCCGTTGTTTCTTGCTATTTGTTTAATAATGCAGAGTTCTTTGTTAAAATTTGATTGACTTAATGGGAAAGTGACAAGTCTGTGAATTAAACTATGAAAAGAAGATAATTTTATTTTCCACGATTGGTTCGATGCGTAATTTATTACCGTGTCTGTCGTCGTTGGTTTTCTGTAAATATCGAATTCAATGTGGTTGTCAATATTTTTAATGTTTATATCCAAAAAATTTATCTCATTTTCATTTCCTTTTTCCATAGTGAACTGAATGTTGCTATTTATTGAGTTTAGAAAATTTAAAAACTTATCTAAATTTCTCTCTGTACTATTCCAAATGCAAAAACATCGTCTACATATCTTTTCCAATAAAAAATGTGTTTAATTAGTTGATTATTAGAGTTAAATAAAACTTTTTCAAAATGAGCCATAAAAATTTCCAACAATAAAGGAGAAATATTTAAAATTATATATTTTCTTTTAAATTTTGCTCACCCTTGCCCATTACTTACGTTGTAATGCGCAATGTAAAAAATTGACAATTTCATTTTTTTTTAACTCTCATGCTTTAACTTCAAATTTTGACATAAAATTCAATTCTCTACAACATTTACTTATATAATTTTGTTCTATTTTTAACAATAAAATTAGTTAAATCCTGGACATTTTTCATATTTTTATTTATAACTCGCCCTGTATAATAGCATTTGAAGTAAAATTTTATATTTATTGCTTTTGGACTATGCGACCACTTTTCCTAAAAATTCGTTTTAAAATTCAAACATTTTTGGTCCATTTGTCCTCTTGTAACACCTATCCTGGGACACACTGTATGTATATTATTCAAAATAAATAAGATATACAATATTTTCAGCTCATTAATATTTTTATTATTTTCAGTACATTATACAAAAGACTTAAATTTTATTGTATAAAATAATGTATTTCTTATTCATGAGTACCTATTTGGTACATTGTATGTTACATGTTAATAAATTATTTTTAATTCTGTATAGTGTTTTATTAAAATGAACAAAAATAATAACATTCAATAATGCTTCTAAAACATGTTGTTTTTATAAATATTTAGTTAATCTTTTTTATTTCTATTCTTCGTTCTTGATTTTGTTTATTTAAAATATGTTGCCTTTATGCATTTCACTGTAAGCAATGTATTTTAAATGTATAAATTCAAGTAGTTTTGTAGAAATAAAGTGCAAAGTAAAATTTTAAATATCTAAGCATTAAATTGAAACTAAAAATGATTTTAATTAAGCTTACATAATACTCTTTTTGAAACTAGATTACATTTTTTTAAAACAACCAAATAATGATATTAATAATATTATGATATTATATCTAATATAGAAGTATTAAAATAAAAAACTAATATTTTAAATAAATTCTTTTAAACATTTCGTTTTAGCTAAACTTACTCAAATCAAATATTTGATATATTTTAAAGAAATTATAAGTACGCTTTATTTAATTTTGTAATGTCTTTAACTTTATTAACGCATATTTTAAAATGATGTACTCATAACTTTATTGGTAATTAAAATAGTTACTTAAAATGAAAATGTTGCTTTAAAATAAATTAATTCAATGGCTTGATTTGAAAATTATTAAAATTTAATTTAATTATTTAGGTATATGTTTTAAAAATAAAGATTATTCTTTTTAGAATACAGTATTCTCAAATAAAATATTTTTATTTCTCACGGTAAAATATACATTCTCTATATGATTCGATTTTAGCTTCAAGCGTTACTATGGTAATATTAAAATGAGAATATAATATTCTTACTCTAAACTTATATCTTATCGCGGATATATAATCCTAAGATATTCTCAGACCTAACTTGTTATTCTTATTTTAAGTTGTAAGTTTTATGTGTGTGGGGTCGCAAAATTATAGTACATTTTAAAAATTGATTAAGGGTGGTTAGTTTCGTTAAAAACAAGCCATGTCTAGGAAACACGCTAGAGGTCGCATTTTTAACCCTAGTCAATTTCCCTTTCTTTTCTTTTTTGAAATTTTCGCGTAGCCTTCCAAAGCAAATTGAAATTGGGTACTATGGGTGCCAAAGTTTGGGTACCAGCACCATTTTTCTGAAAAAACATCAACTTTGGAGCCCCTTTTGACCATCAGGACACAAACTACTTTTTGATCAAAATATATCCATTCTACAGGAAATATCTAGGAGAGTAATTCTCTAAATGGTCTTCTATTAGATTTCCTTCTGGAAATGGTCGCAAAGATTGAAAAACTAAAATGTTTAAAATTTTGACAAAATTTTAGCCGTTTTTATTTTTTGTTCTGAAAAAATTTGATCCTGTATTAAAAAATTGTCTTTTTACCAAATTCCTAGCATAAAGTTCTATTATTTAAGATATAAAACATGATTCTACTATTTATACAGGGTGTTTTATAAAGCCTGAGAGCTTTCGTTTTTGCGAAACGGGACATTTTTTACATAATTTTTAATAACTTAAAAACCTTTCAAGCTACAATTCTAAAATAATTATGGCGTATAGTTTAATGTTTGAGCTAGATCATATCCAAAATTCAAGTCGCTGAAGTAAATAATTATGACATATAGTTTAATGTTTGAGCTAGATCATATCCAAAATTCAAGTCGCTGAAGTAAATAGTGTTCCATACACTGACGGATTATTTGTCATATCTGATACGTGGCGAGCCAAATTCGTAAAGATATCGGTGCGTTAATGGTTAATCACGATCCAGATACGGCGCGATAAAAATTTCGTACAAATTAAATCTGCAGGTTTTGACTCGCCAGCCACATCTCGTCGTTAGTGGGTATACGCGAATAATAGTATATTTTTATTAATAATATTATCATCATGGGTGAGTGGACACGAGAAATTTTAACGGACTTTATTGAAATGTACAGAAGTCATACTTGCTTATGGCAAATAAAAGCTAAAGAATATACCAACAAAAATCTGAAAAATCGTGCTTATGATGAGCTCGTAAGTTATTGCCAGGCTTACTTTCCAAACGTAGATCGTGGTTTTGTAACCAAAAAATACAAAATATCCGAGCTGCATTTCGAAAGGAGGTAAATAAAGTAAAGGAATCTAAAAGAAGTGGCACCTCTTCCGAAGACGTGTACGTACCGACACTTTGGTAAGTATTTTAGGTTTCTTCTGCTGTTAAACAAAATAATCTGATATTTTTTTGTTATTTATAGGTACTACGATTTGCTCTTATTTACCATAGACCAAGACACTCCACTAGATAGCATTTCAAACATTGCATCGCCCACTACAAATTCAAATGATACTGAAGAAGAAAATATTTGTGTTGACGAATCTTTAGAAGACCAAGTGCAACAAAATATAAACGGTGACTCAGAAATCAAGAGACAAGAAGTAAGTTTAATTATTATATTACTGAAATATAAATAAGCCATGTGAACAAGTCAAAAAAATATTCAAGCCCTCCCTTGGAGAATCATATCATGCTGCCACTCCACTTCTCCGGGTCCATTAAAATATTCCAAATATTTTTGTCGATTATTTATTGCTTCTAATGGAACACTTTTCGTTGGATTTGGCTGAAGTGGAACAAGGCTGTTATGCGTATCTCTTCTCCAGTCTCCTTCAATAATTTTATGATTATTGAGATCTTCAGCGTCTACTGATGATGGAGTTATGTAAGATTGACTGGTTTTTCTTAAAAAATTATGTAGCATACAAATTGCTAAAGTAACAAATATTGCTTTTTGGGGATCAATACATATTTTTGTGTGTAGAATTCTAAATCGGGATGCCATCAAACCGAAAGCGTTTTCAACCACATTTCGACATCTGGAAATGCGGTAATTATAAATACGTCTTTCATTAGTCAAATTTCTCTGAGAAAACGGCTTTAAAATGTGTTCATGTAGAGCAAAAGCTTCATCTCCAACTATGACAAAATTTAGTTTCTCGTCGTTTTCATCGTTGTTTGGGAATTGGAGTTCGTCCTTCACTAACATGTCGTAAAACTTTGTTGACGATATAACTCCACCATCAGATAATCTTCCTTGCTTTCCTACATCAACATAGACGAATTCGTAGTTGGAATTAACTAATGCCATCAGCACAATACTATAAAAGTTTTTGTAATTATAATATTGAGCCCCTGATAAAGCCGGTCGTTCAATCCGGAATATGTTTTCCATCGAGTGCTCCACCGCAATTTATCATCTGCCAACGGTTTTTGAAACCTTGGGCAATTTTTATCCATTCTTGTTTAGTAGTTGGAAACTAAAAAACGAAAAATACAAAAAATTAACATTCGCGTCAATCAATTATTTTGAGTATCTCTGATTTTAAGAATGTTTAGCATGATGTTCCTCTCAGAAAAAGACGAACAGATCTGTATGAAATGCACTAACAAAGTATACATTTGTAGGTTTTTAAAACACCAACTACATCTTCCAGTAGACTTCCATCGAAAAAAGAAAGGCCAACGACAATGCAACAGAATTAAAGAAATTCATGAATGTCTGTTCCACTACTTTATTACAAAAAGAGGAGGTTGATGAATTTATGGCGATTGCTATAAATATCGCAGCGAAACTGAAAAGATGTCATCAGAACAAGCATATTTATCAGAGTCATTAATAAGTCAAATAATTACAAAAGGCTTGTTCAATGAGTTAACAAGAACAACAGTTGTCACGGAGATATCTGCTGCCATTCCTCCCGATCGCTCAATATCTACATCTTCTGCTGGAAGCAATTCTACAGAATTAAGTGACTTTTATGTTAATGCACCAAGATTGTATAATCTTTGAACTAGTTTTATTGTTGGCAAAAATGTACGTTTTTAATACACTTTAAAAAATGTAGTTAATATTCTTTTCACAATATTTCTAAAATAAAGCTTATTTCTTACCTTCATATATTTTTCTTTTAATACATTATATATAACTTGACAGGTCTCTGGTATGAGCTGCCCTAAAGTTTGAGCTGCAATGCATGTAGAAAATTTCAAGTCTTCGTACGATCTTCCAGTAGCCAGAAATCGAAGAGTGGCAATTAGTCGTTCTTCGGCAGGAATTGCTTGTCGCATTACTGTATTCTGTTTCTGTAAATGTTGTCCAACCAGGTTTAATAAAAGGTTAAACGTATTTTCGTCCATTCTTAAATAATTGCGAAAATCATTTGGATCAGCAGATCGCAGCTCTCTTAAAAGTGACATATGACTAAAATCGTTTCGTCGCGATAACCAATTCTTGACCCACTTTCTTCTTACTCTCTTTTGCGTAGATATTCTGAAACCACTATGATGCCAGCACAAGCTATAGCCCTTCGTTTCTTGCTTTGCAAAAACATTTTAAACTTTTCTGCTTCTGCCACGGGCAGATCTCTTAGCTCACCTAAAAGACCACGCGCCAGATCGAATCTGTCTAAAATATGTGATTTTACTCCACTAACGGACGAATTTGATCCCTCGAATCACACACGAAGATCCGGCACGCATGCATGGTATGCTAATTAGTGGATAAGGAAAGACTTAGTCCGTCCGATCCGGATCTGTCGAATCAAATCTCTACATATCTAAACTATACGGATAATCCGTCTGTGTATGGGCCGCTAATAGATTTAGAGATACGAATTTTTGAAATTTTCAAAAGTGTATACTTTGATCGAAAATTGTCGCTTTATAATTTTTTATACCAGCCTTTAGATCGTTATTTGGCTTTAAAAACATATTTACCATTTTTTTTCCGAAACACTTATAACTCAAAACATAAAAACATGATTCTACTAATTATACAGGGTGTTTTATAAAGCTTTCGTTTTTTGCGATACAGGGACATTTTTTTACATAATTTTTAATAACCCAAAAACCTTTCAAGCTAAAATTCTAAAATAATTATGACATATAGGTTTAATGTTTGAGCTAGATCATAGCCAAAATTCAAGTCGTTGAAGTAAATAGATTTGGAGATACGAATTTTTAAAATTGACAAAAATTGTCGCTTTATAATTTTTTATACCAGCCTTTAGATCGTTTAGTTGGCTTTAAAAACAGATTTACCATTTTTTTCCGAAACACTTATAACTCAAAACATAAAACATGATTCTACTATTTATACAGGGTGTTTTATAAAGCCTGAGAGCTTTCGTTTTTTGCGAAACGGGACATTTTTTACATAATTTTTAATAACCCAAAAACCTTTTAAGCTAAAATTCTAAAATAATTATGACATATAGTTTAATGTTTGAGCTAGATCATATCCAAAATTTAAGTCGCTGAAGTAAATAGATTTAGAGATACGAATTTTGAAATTTTCAAAAAGTGTATACTTTGATCGAAAATTATCGCTTTATTTATTATTTTTTTATACTACCCTTTAGATCGTTTAGTTGCCTTTAAAAAACATATTTACCATTTTTTCCAAGGTACTTATAACTCAAAACGTAATGTTGGCAGGAATTTATAAAAATTAAATCTGACAACGTCGCGTCTCGTTACCCGTTACCAACAATATTCCTTAGGTCAAAATTTTTGGGTGGACCGCTTAGTTTCTTGCTTTCAGGTATTAAATCGGTTTTAAAATGGAAAGGAAATGTGGTTTATTTTGTTTTAAAAGTCTAATTTTTCTGTGATATTTTTAAATAAAACTCATTTTTAATTCAAAAACATGCTTGTTGTTGCGTAGTGTTATGGAGTTTTTGTGTTGTTTTAAAGCATTTGTGAAGTTTTAATTTTAATATTTTGTTTTAAAAGTGATATTATAAACGTAAGTCATTTTTTTAAATTTAAAAAACATCCGCTTATAGTTGGAAAAAATGGTCAAGTTTTTCTATACAAATAATTTTCTATGCAACTAATGGTAGGGGAGTCCAAGAGGGGATTTCTGCAGTTACTACAGCGCGTAATATACCAGAGCCCCGTATACAGGGGCGATCGAAAAAACACAAATTTTATAGGGTGAGTTAATTACATGCTAAAGAGTGCATATTCCACTAAACTGACAATTTGATAGTGATGTAAAGAAAGCGGAGGGCTACAAAGTTGTAAAAACGTCATTTTGACATGCTCGTGCGTGGTTATTTTTTATTTTAAAGAAAATAATTCAAGGATAATGAAAAATATATATAATTCAATACGATTTTCACAAGCCGAAATAAAAAAATATTTTTTGAGAAGACTATAGCAGCTTAACGCCCCGATCAAAAGGTATACATTTTATGATTTTTTCTTCCTATCATCTAAGCTTTGCAACCCAATAGGTCTCTATGACGCTCGAGTAACTGCAAATTTAGCATATTGGCCTCCCCTACTATAATGAGGAAATTATTATCATAAATAAATAAAACAATAATATTATTTAAATCTATTGATTATATGAAAATTATATACATATACATATATATTACAAATTTACAGGTTTTTTTCTTATATTAGCTGTGTTTTTTGAATTTGTCTAACTCTATTTCTTTCTCCTTCCCGAAATTTTCTTTTGGCTGTTTTTGTTAGTCTAGGCGGGGTCGGTCGAAGTATTAAATGTTTTAGCACATTCGTTCCACAGCCAGGGATGGTAACAGAAAATCCTTCAACACCACCAACAACCACTACAACAGCCGCACCAGGTGGTGGATGAAGATTTTAACTTTTAAAGTATAGTAAACAAAGTTTCAATTTTGATTAGTTTTTAACATAATTTAGAAGTTGCTTATTATATACCATATACATAGGGTTGCCTTGATTTCTGGTATGTTAAATTTTATAAGGAGGTGAAAGGAAGAAAGAAGCACGTTATTTTTTGTGTTTTAATATATTTATAAATTTTAGCAGCATTTTAAAGTTATACTGACAATGCAAAATTAATTGCCTTAATAGATTCTGCCATATAAAAAACAGTCTTTGAATTGGCATTATGTGAAAGAACTTAAACTAAGTATTTACATATTTTTAATAATTTTTGACGTTTTGTATAAATAGTCGATGTTTTTTAATGGTATTAGATAATAAAGGGGTTCATACAAAATTAAATATCTTCTTTCATATCGTAAATCGGGACTTTTCGCTATGAAATCGGGAAGTCGGGACATAGGACCTAATAACGGCGACAGTTCCGATTTATGCCAACCCTACATATACAGCGTGTCTACTTAAGTTCGCACTATATGGAAAATAATTTAAAAAATATAAATAGTTTTACGAAAAAGGTGTTTTTAAAAAGTTTCGCATGCAATGGAATCATCAAACATTTATTTTCTTGCAGTGGTTTACGAGGTATGTCAAAAAGTATGAATTTTGCTTAAGAGGAACGTAAGTGGAAAAGTATCTTAATTTTTTACAACGTTGAAAATTTTATATTAAAAAAATGTTTAGAATTAAAAATAACATTTAATTATGCAAACTTGTTTATACTAAACACAAATTTTTTTTTGCGATAACGAGCTTTTCTGTGACTTTTCGCTCTTTTGACAGTTCCTAAGCTTTCTTACATACCATGTTTACCAATAACACATAAAAAAAGAGTTTCTTCTTAAAGATGAAGAAGTTTGCATATTTAAATACTATTTTTAATTCTAAACATCTTATATTTATTAAAATTTTCAATGTTGTAAAAAATAAAGATACTTTAATCTTAAGCAAAATATTTATATTTTTTGACATAAACCTCGTATACCACTGCAGAAAATTAATATCTTATGATTGCATTTGCATTTGGGTTTAAGACCATGCTCAACATTTTATAACAAATAACTTTTTTTCTAAAATTAATATAAGAA